>JAOYMZ010004778.1:0-23416 GCA_025802335.1 Pinguicula primuliflora | reverse complement strand
CAGATCCGCCAGAGTTATCCATTATAATACCTATAGATAAAATATAAAGATTATATTATAACAATTATATAACAAATATATACAAGAAATTACCTCAAAAAATTAATCTCCAAAGGTAGTTGCTCCTTGATGATAGGCGAAGAGATGCATTTTTGGAGGTGTGAGGAAATGTACGAAGAAAAGAGTGTATATATAGTAGGGGAGGGCAGAAATGACCAAAGAAGACCGCGCATTTGCCAACTGCGCGGATTAGTATCCGCGCAGTTGACAATGCGCGGAGCCCTGCCGTGCAGTTGGCTACTGCGCGGCAGCACATTTCCGCAATCTTTGCGCTCAGGGCAAAGAAAAAAAAATTCCGTCCACCTGCGGAGGAACGACGGATCACTTTCCAATGATTTCAACGCGGAGACTTGAGATTCTTGACAAACCCGCGCAGATACTTCACAGAATGTACACGTGATCAAATCTCTGGAATCTACTTGGAAGGTTCCTGTGCGAAAACCTATTTAATCTATTCCCCCCTGCGTTGTTTTGCTAATTCCTCTTTGATTTCAAGTTTCTGATCCAGAATTTCATCATTTGGAGACTTTATATTGATTCATTCACTCACAAGTCGCGTCAACGTTTGTGGAAATCACATCGTCAATTGGATTGACTTTTGATTGGGTACGTTGAATAGTAAAGCTAAGCCCGCATCTTCGTCTTATTCATCTTTTCCTTCCATGTCGATTTATGGCGTCCAGGGTCAACTTCTCGAGGTCACTGGTAGGTGTTATATTCGTTTTTTTAATGGGTTTTTGATGGTATTTAAATGATTTGCGCTTTCGATTTATGGTTATTTTACGGAATCGTAGTTGTTGGATGTAACAAATTGAAGGACACCGAATGGATTTCAAGGCAGGATCCGTATGTGTGTCTCGAGTATGCCAGCACTAAGTATCGTACGCGTACTTGTACCGGTAGGCCAGTTTATGTAATCGCTGGGAATTTGTTTGGTAATTCATCTTTCTTGATGTTCCAAGAAGAAGAAAAAACTTTTAAATTTACTGTCTTGTGTGCTTTCTTGTAAAGATGGAGGCAAGAATCCAACGTTTCAAGAGAAATTCGTGTTTACCCTGATAGAGGGATTGCGTGAGATATCTATAGTAGTCTGGAACAGCAATACTCTTACATTCGATGACTTTATTGGCGGTGGAAAGTATGAATTTTAACCCTTTTACATTATCAGTTGTCTCCCTCTACATCCCATCTAAGTTTGAGTAAGGATTGCTTGTATTCGATTTTCAGGGTTCAGTTGTTGAAAGTTTTATCTCAGGGTTACGATGATAGTGCATGGTCTATTCAGGACAAAAGAGGAAAGTAAGATACTGAAACTTAACTATTGTTTCTTTCACAGAGCAATGTTGTGCTGGAAGTTCTTGTATCTGTATGTTCTTTTCATTATGCTGCTGAAGAACGAAGATGTTTAATATTGTCCTAGATTGTTGTTAAAGCTGAGGGTTTCATCGTGATCTGTGTTGTTTGACTGACCCTTGAGCTCAACTCTTACAGAGGGTCAGAGAACAATTGTGTCCTAGGCTCTGTTCGCAAAGGCGGTAGCCTAGACTGCCTAGGCATTGGTCAGTTGCCCTCCGCCCAGTCCGAATGCCGCATAAGCACCTGTTTAGGGTGCCTAAGCGGGCACCTTAGCCACTTAGGCACTAAGCAGACCCTGACTGCGCAGGGACGGCCCAATTGAGGCATATGATTTACTTTCACTTGAGGCATTTGATTTACTTTCATGCATGAGTAATTTGTGGTTTTCCTGGCTGCAGGCACGCAGGGGAAGTTCGTCTAATAATGCATTATGCAAATGCAAACGTAAGCTGAATCTCCTTTTTCACATCTTATAAGCCTTCATGTTCTTGCATCTTTTCTCTGGATCTTCATCATTTTCTCTTTTTGATTCTGTTATTCACTCACTGTCAAAGCTAATTGAAGTTATCGATTTCAGAAGCCGGTAGTTCCGTCAGCACCACCGGCGCCATACTCGGGGTATCCACCAGAAGCTTATCATCCAACAAGTTACCCTTCATCAGGATATTCCCAGCCATCATATCCTCCAAACCCAGCAGGATACCCCCAGCCATCATACCCTTCGAATTCGGCAGGTTATCCCCAGCCACCATACCATCATCAGTCATCTGCCTATCCTCCAACATATCCACCAATTTCAACGTATCCTCCGCCTCTTCAAGATCCACACTACTACCCTCCACTCCAGGTAAGATTTTTTGCATGCACCTTTATTCAGCAAGCACCCACGATCCGAGTAAACCTCTTGAATGATATCATCCATTTATTTCTTGCAGGTTCATATCCTCCATCACCTTATCCTCCCCATCAGTACTAAGCTTAGATTTTTAGTCATGAAAAGCAGGTGATAGCTTTCAGAAATGCTACAAGACACCCAAGGCACCCAAAACGCATCCATACACACACACAAGGCAGGGGTTGCGTTTTGGGTGCCATTTCTAGATGTCGTATAGCATTCCTTGATAGCTTTACGGTATAGATTACTCAGTTACTTTTGTTGATGCTTTCTAGTGCCGCTCATGTATATGAATTTTCATCCGGATCACAGCCAAACTTGTTCTTCTAGACGGTAACGTTGGAATTCTTTGGATTGACAATTTCCAACCATCACTTTGGGTAAGTAGAAAATGAAACGAAAACAAGGTTACTTCGTTTTCCCCATTTTCATAACATATTATTTTTCCAGTGAAAACGAAGACACAGGAAAAAGGCTTTCTGCTCTGCTGTTGGCTGTTGCAGTGCAGCAGCAAATATATATTTTTCAGATATATGTACATATAATCCGAAAAATTATATAGTTACATAATTATTTTGTATATAACTTGTACATAATATCGTTTTGTATAGATTTTTTTTTAAATGATCATTTCATATAAGAATAATTTTGTCATATATAACAAAACGACATCTAACTTAAATAATTATAACACAAAACGATAATGTACACTATATAACATTTCTCATATAATCGGGCTGTCTTTTGCTCGTGCAGCGTCTCTTAATGTGTCTTCCATACCCAGTACTTTTCGCTGGGCCCTGCCTGGTTTCTTGTGCCTTAGCGTCTCTCACCGCTAACAAAATCTCTTTGAAACACAAAAAAAAGTAGATACTCAGACATACATACATATAGTCACACACACACTGCCCAAATTTTTTGCCTAAATCGTATCGCTAATTGGTGAATAAAAGCTACAGATAAATACCAATAGGCCAAACCAAAATCATCATCAATGACTGAGTTTAGAAGCCTCACCCAGTCTCTGTGCATAAAGAAAAGACAAGCGTGACACCCACTCTGCTAAAATCTCTCCCTTTATCTCTCTGTGTGCCTCTACGAAAATCCCCCATTCATATAGTGAGAGAGACTAGGAAAAGAGAGGAGAGAAAATTTAAAGAAAAGGAAGGAGAATAATGCCTCCTCTTGCTTTGTTGTTTGCTTCTTTTGTTGTATAATGAACAGAGAGCAGGAGAACAGAGAGACCTTCTCATCATATCTGGAAGATGGCTGTTGAACTCAACTCAGAGAAATCATTTGTGGATGATCTTTACTGCGAAGAGGACGAGGAAAGTGTCACCACTTCAAATGAGTTCTCTCTTTTCCCTCTGCCATTGTTGGAGCGAGATTCGAAATGGGAGGATGAAGAGCTTCAGACCCTTTTCTCCAAAGAGAAGGAAAGTCTCGTCGAACACGAAGAAGGAACAGGATTTTCTAGTCTGGATCTTTTTCTGGCGAGGAAAGAAGCAGTGGAGTGGGTTCTGAAAATCAATGCACATTATGGATTTTCATCCCTAACCGCCATTCTTGCAGTCAACTATCTCGACAGGTTCTTGTCAAGCCTCAGTTTTCAGAGAGATAAGCCATGGATGATGCAGCTTGCTGCAGTTGCTTGCCTCTCTCTTGCTGCAAAAGTTGAAGAAACTTATGTTCCTCTTCTCTTGGACCTTCAAGTTTGTAACTTTACTGTGTTCTTACTGCATTTCCTCTCTTTTACTTCTCTGTTTCACTGTTTCTATTGGATTCAACAGGTGGAAGGTGCAAAGTATGTGTTTGAAGCCAAAACCATCCAAAGAATGGAGCTTTTGGTGCTTTCAGCCCTCCAATGGAGAATGAATCCTGTAACCCCTCTCTGTTTTCTCGATCACATCATCAAAAGGCTTGGCTTGAAGAGCTATCTCCATTGGGAGTTTGTTAAAGACTGTGAAAACCTCATCCTCTCCATCATCTCAGGTCAGCACAGTCACAAATCTTGAGAACTTCTCTCAAAAACTCTTTTCGATTTTTTGTTTAAATTTATTTCTTGCCATCATCAGATTCGAGATTCAAATGCTGGGTGCCGTCTGTATTGGCCACTGCCACAATGCTTCACGTTATTCATCAGGCAGAGCCCAGCAGAGCAGATGACTACGAAAAACACCTTCTTTCTGTGCTCAAAATCAGCAAGGTTGGTATTTTGTATCTGGCTGTATGTGATGGTCACACTATTTCTATTCTATCTCCTACTCTTATATACACACATTACACACATGTACATATACACAAATTTTTTGTTGCGGGATGGCATATCACCACACGCCTCGTTATATTCCGAATTAATCTTAGACGTTCATTCATGATCCGACGGCACAGTATTTTAAAAACTGAGTAATTCAACTCATGACCATCAAATCAACCATGGACGTCCAAGATATACGGGTGGCATTTGAAAATTTCGTATATATATGTTGGAGAAGGTAAAGAATCCCATAAATGCTCATTAGCACCATGGACAGCATTAAAATAG
Source organism: Pinguicula primuliflora (assembly GCA_025802335.1). NCBI lineage: Eukaryota > Viridiplantae > Streptophyta > Magnoliopsida > Lamiales > Lentibulariaceae > Pinguicula > Pinguicula primuliflora. The sequence goes on along the minus strand of JAOYMZ010004778.1, from coordinate 18,560 downwards.
TACCTATACTACTTGTACGCATTTTATTTACATTGTGATGTGGTAACATCACAACCATATATTATATTATTTATTTTCTTTTAATTATAGTTGTGATTGTTACCACGTCACAACGTCACAATATCAACCAATAGTATCAAAAAAGTGTGTATAAATAGCATTTTTCTTCAAACAATCCCTTTTCTCATCTTTATCCTTTTTTCCATTTCCCACAACAGGAGGAAGTAAGCAATTGCTCCAAGCTTCTATCAGCCAAACTATCCTGTGTTCCTCATGGATCTATGAAGCGTAAAAGGGAGATCAGTGCATTCTTCAATTGCGACAGCTCAAACGAATCATGGGAAGCAGAATCCTGCATTTCCTTTGCTTCTTCTTCTTCTTCATGTGATTCAACTCATCAGCCTCCTCTCAAGAAGACGAGAGCTCAAGAACGGCAAATGAGACTGCAAGTATTCGTGGATGGCATTAGAAGCCCACACTGATTGAAACTCAATTTCCACCATAAATAAACGGGAAATATTATATGACACTAATAGTTGACACCGAAAACACATTAAAAGTGTGTTAGTAATATTTGATTGGATGGATGATCATATGTGTCAAACTATGTGCCAATCAAATGTGATCAATATATTTTTAGTGTGTTTTTGGTATCAAAAAATGAGTGTGGTATAGTATTCTTTTAAATAAGCATAACCATCTCTCTCTTGGTGTCTCCTTCAAGAATCAACACTATTTCAATATATTTTCGACATATATAAAAAAGAAGCATTCCAGAATTATGTATGTTTTATGATCCTTCTCCTTTTTTGGCATGCCAAATCGAAAAATGCAAAAGAAGAAAAAAGGTTTGGCTGGTTGATGAAGTTTGACATTCTTCTTTTATCCATCATTCTCTTTCATGGCTGGCCTGGAATGCTTATTGGTTGGTTGTCAGGTGTTGGACAAGACAGTGAATCTGCTTTATTATCTCAGTTTTCTGGAACGAAGACCAAATCCCATGGCGTGGAACATTTTTTTGCTTCTTTTTATAATAAACTAAAAATAATCTAGATATTAAAATAAATACGCTATTCTATTTCTAAGACTATAACGTTAACATCTCTATTAATCATGCCTTTGCTTTGACCAAGGTTTTTTGAGGATTGCTACAGCGCACATCCCTGGGCGCATCCCTTCTCCCGTTTGGTCCAAATATCGATGATTTTTCAAAAATTTTAATGTTATAAAGGGATAAATCCAATGGCTAAATATTACAGCAACTTCGCCGCCGAAAAAACTAAAACCCTATTTAAATATTATAAACCCAAAAACTAAATATCAACCTAAGGGCTAAATCCTATAAACCCAAGTCTAAATTTGTGGAAAATCATCCATATTTTGACCAAACGGGAAGGGGGTGTGATGGAGGTGCTGGTTTTGGGGTACCTATAATATTTTTCAGGTTTTCTAGTTTGAAGTGGAATAGAAGATTAGCTAATGGGTTAGGGAAAATGCTAAACCGGACTAAAAAAGAGACACCAAAAATGCCTGGTTGAACATAACAGGCTGCTCTCAAAGTTTTAAACATATCGGTGGCAAATTACATCAGGCTACATGGGTTTCGTAGGATTTTCGTGGATATATTTCGTCCGGTATAGACGAACTGATGGGTTAGGTTAGAAAATACGTATAGTCTATACCAGACGAATCCAATCCACGAAAGCCGCACGAACAACAGGTCGTGTTGTATTATTTAACAGATTTGTGGTTCACATTTTTAGGGCAACCCATCATGTCCCGCCACCACACCTTCGTCCGTTTTTCTTGGATTTCTTTTCGTCCGTTATAGAATTTTCCTAGAAAACATACGCGGTCTGTCTCACATGTGCGGATGTGGGCGTATAGTTCAACTTATAAAAAATGTGTGAGTTACTCTTATTAAAATATTGAGTTCCGTAACACTATATTTCCTTATAAATTAGTTTATAATTTTTTCTCCAATATGGGACCATATCTCAATATCCACCTTCAAGTCCAAATAGTTAAACTCTGTTAAGACTTTGACTAACATACGGATAATTCCCACCTCATGACCTCCATGGAGCAATTTTACTTGGGACTTCCCTAAAATATTTTCAGACATAAATTACCCGCTCCGATACCATGTTAAAAAATAGATCCGGCTCTCTCGGCTTGGGTCACTCGCGTGTAGGTGCGTATGGGCCAACTTATAAAAAAATTGTAGGTTACTCTCATTAAAATCATGGGTTCAATGCTTACCATTTTGAGCTCAATATAATTAATTGTAACATCACATTTCTTTATAAGTTGGTTTATAATTCTTTCTCCAATGCGTGTGAAATTATATTCTCAAGAGGTTCTAGAGTGAATTGTTAGATTTGCAAGTAGAGAAGATTTGAACTTGGATGTGACTATAAATATGGATAGTCGGTTAATTGTGTTTAGTAATTCCCGTGATTCCGTTTGCTAGCATGGAATCTCTATGTGCGACGGATATCAAATCCGTTGTTTGGTGTCAAGTGGATCGATCTATCAATAATTTGGTACTAACAGGATTATGGTGTATTTCACATTCGTGAGAGTTATAATTGGTTCTATTTTTGTAATTAAATTGTATTCCATAAACAAAAAGTTATTTACAAGTTTCGGCGTTGAAATTGCTCTTTCACAGCTTTCGACTTTACATACTATGATAGCTTAGCAACGTCATGGATAAAAGATATCCTAACTAACGAAAACTGAAATTTGAGAATGTGAATAGCTGCAATTGTCATTGAGGGCCTTTGAATGTTTGGAGACCATTTCTTCCCTGCAAAAATAGAGCCAAATGAGAGTTACAAATGGTGAAATGACCTTTATGTCTTTGACTATTGTAGTTATTCTAAAGTTGGAGGGTAAAATGGTTGGAAATTGATGACTTACCGGATGAGTAATCTTGCCAAAATATGCCTGATTAAGTTATGCATGATCCGTGAACAATGCCAAATCTGTAACTGTTCACGACGGGTTGTCGGATTACTCGCAGGCAAAACTACCGTAATCATATCACTAAAAAATGTGGGGACAACTCAATTGCACAATGTGTAGTGTAGTTAAAAATGACCTTATCCACCTCAGACTATATCACCAAAACGATCGTAAGAGGTTGAACTTCCACAACTATTTTTGATCAATTGGTTTTGATTGGTAGATGGTGAACAAAATTTGTGAATATAGTTCGAAAATGCTATTGTCTTAAAAATCCTAAATTCAATCGCACAATCCAGATTAAAATTTAGAATTTTTAGTGACATTATCATTTGAAAACAGTATGAGAACTATTTCTAAACATATTTTCTTTTCTTTCTTCCCCTTTTCTATATAGAGTATTTATTTGCTTATTGATCTTTAGACTGATAGTTATTTAGTTATTTAGTTTGATCGTTGTATGCGTAGGCACCAATCTATTTCAGTATGTACGTAGTGCATGATTAGGGTAAGAAAGTATTTCAGTCATACTTATTTCTCCTTTTTTCGTATGTTATTATGTTTCTGTAGTATTATTATTATTTTATTTTTATTATTATTATTATTTTATTTTATTTTATTTTTATGTTTATTATTATTTTATTTTTTTCGAGTTGGGGGTCTCCAAATAAACAATCTCTCCACCCTACTATGGGGTGGGGGTATGATTGCGTACATTCAACCTTCCCCAAACCCTGCATAAGAGCGAGATTTATGGGTATGTTTGGTTTGATTTGGTTTGATTTGGTTTTCTTCCCTTTTTTGCCTTTGATTTTTTTACAGCAATTGAATAACTAAAGTGGATGTATAGTCAATTTTTTGTGTTTTGGAGTTGCAACTTACAAGTGAGGAATATGGGCCTTCTGGATTCGTTTAGTTAGTTGTTTTTTTAGCTTGGCTTTTTTCACGTGGTACCTTGTCTTATAGGATTATATCCTCATGATTATAACTTATCCAATTGTGCAAATGCATTCACGTGTTGAATTTTCATAAAAGGAGAACTTTTGCCTACACAAACAATAATTTGATAATAAGCATATGATTTTCACCTTAATTGAATGATTAGTAATAAAATAAAGCACACCAATTCATCATGGGAAGTAGATATATATACAAGTAGGTTTCATACACAAATGAACACACGTTTTCAATTTCTGTCACTAGAATCGTTCGTTTCTGTAATTGGTTACACTGTTAGAAAACTTTTACATAAGAGATCAAAAGCCTCATGTTTTGGTGCGATTCCGGCAACCGGGTCACCGAAATTTTCCAAACCCTAATAAAGGATTACTTAACCTAAGAAAAAATGTGAAACACATGCTTTTGATTTCCTATATAAAAGTTTTCTACTAGTGTGACCAATTACGTTAAAGATAGATTCTAGTGATTGAAATTAAAAATTTATGTTCATTTAAAATTGTATTTAAATTGTCGTATATATATTATAAATTTAAAGAAGAACAATCTTTTTACTATTAGCTATAATTGACAGCTGTAAAGCTGTGTAAGGTAATGAGGAAGGAAAAAAAACTAAGTAAAAATGAAAATGGATGCAGTGATTGTTTGGTCCCTCCATTTATTGTTTCTTTCATCATCCTCACACAAGGAAAATGGTTTGGCAGTTCTTTTATGAGTCAGGACCTTTTTTTAGTATTTGCTGTATTGACATTAAATTCTTTGACTTTGCCCCTTCAATGGAGGCACATTCTTGTCTCTTTGATTCTTGCATTTGTTGGGGTAATAGGGAGATTAGTATTTTATTGAATACCAACTAGGATTGACACTAAATATATGGTTCTATTTTTGGATAGAATTTTGTTATTGCTTTAACATTTAGAGTAATGCTATATGTAATCTATTTTGGGATTTTATTTTTTAATCCTATAATGTGGCAACCATCACAATCATACTTTTTATGTGTTTTTTCATTGAGTGGTTGTGATCCTTGCCACATCATGGAGTTTAAAAATAAGATCCCAAAAGAGGGTACAAGTAGCATCATTCTTACATTTATCTTCGGGAGACCTCATGTGGTCGGTTATTGGGCTATTTAAAAAAGGTCAATCCAGAGTCGATTTTAGAATAAATATTTGAACTTTATTATTTTGATCGGGATGTTGTGGTTCAGTTTATTGTTTGCTTTTTGAATAATCATCAAGGTCATTTAGTATTTTAAATTGTTTTTGGGCAATCAAATAATCAGAATAAAAATCCGGCATTGGTTTCGAAATTGATGCTAAACATACATTCATTTTGAAATAGATATGACTTTCGGTCATCTGAATTCTTGATATGAAATATTAGCATCCATAAAATTATGAATTATGCATGAGGTTGGGAGTTCGATTCTCACCCACGTGAATGGAGAGAAGCATTTAGTCAGTCTTTTACCACTTAGTGTGCTCACCCAGGACGGAGGATTAGTCTACTGGCTGCCGGCCGGTAATATACCTTACAAGTACAAAAAAAAAATTATGAATGAATTTTTATCGTCTCGAGAAATATTACTCATGCGGCCCACCACCAACACCCATAAATAAAATTAAAATATGATACCAATTCATGAGTGAAATTGAAAATTCAGTACAATAATTTACCACATGTGATATTGAAAATTTACCGAAAATAATTCAATTATTGCACTTCGCAAACAAAATTTTTAGTAATTACCCATAGCCTAAGCTACAAAATCCCAAGCACAAGCGGTTAAAAAAATAGAATTGTACATAGCAATGATAGTAATTAGTAATGGTTCATTTACGGGCATAAAAATAAATAAAATAACTTTGCACCTAAAAAATATCATATTAATGCTTCATTATGATGTCCCAATAATTTGTACAACACAATCACGATTGACAATATTAATGTGAGATGGTAATATTTTTGGCTAAGTGAATATTTAATTTCACCAGCACACCTACTCAAAAAAAAATTATTGGTGTACTAGCACATCTCTTAGCTGTACAATTTTTCGATTTCATTTTCTGTTATCGAAATTGATTACTTCAATGTAAAGTTTGTATATAAGAAAATAAAAACTTCATGCTCCGCTATGGTTCCGACAACTTTTTCGTCGAGAATTTTGAAAACCGTTTATCCTTGGGTTAAGTAGTCATTAATATGATTTTAGAAATTTTCGACAATAAAGTTGCAGGAACCACACTGGAGCATGAGGTTTTTGTTCTCTTATATACACGTTTTCCATTAATGTGATCAATTTCGGCAACAGAAAATGGAATAAAAAATTGTACACTGATTATACACTTAAAGATGTAAAGTTCAATTTTGAACCAATTTTTTCATTGGTCCATTGCAACTGTAGACCCCACCAGTATTTTACCAGGGCAACGTTTCATTTCTCCAATTGCAAAAACATGTTCTTTACCCATTGGTTGCTCCAGGGTAGTCTTGTTTCCTTGATTTGGAAAATGGAAAATCGCGAAATCCTGTTTCATTCATCCACAGTTCAATCCCCAGAATTTCCTGTGAAACAATTGCTTCTTCTCTTCTTTACAATTTCTCATTTGAGTTTATATATCCCTGCTATTTGCAGATCTCTGAAATTTATTCAGACGTGGTTAGTTGGATGAGAACGTCGAAGAGGAATCTATCTACGTTAGTTCATGATCACACAATCAAGAAGGCTAGATAGTGTTCGTAGAGATGGACAGAAGCTCTGAATTTTGGTTCAAGTGTCAAGCAATTTGTTGTTGTTGATTTTTAACGCGCAATTAGTAAATTCAGCACTAGTGTTTGGCAAAGATGAATTCATTTCTTTTTTTATTATTTTTATAGCAATTAAGACCAATAAAAATTTGACCATGGTTAAAAATTTGGCGGGCCCATTAGTAGCAATGAGCCAATGAAATAGCTGATTTTGTACGTCACCTTTCAGGAGTGGTGTATAAAATCGAACTCAGAGATGTACATTATAAGCTTATTTTTCAATTAATTATATTACATAAATTAATTGAAAAGGACAATATCGTATTCATTTCATAAACCACATCGGGTGGAATGATCCACATTGATGAAAAATATGTAGAGACGAGATATGCTTTAGGCGTCACAAATAATTTATTACACATTTTGCATGAGAATTAAGTAGCATATTATTTGAATTTTTTAAATTATGGACAATAAATTAATGTAATCGACCTCGACAATTTTGGTATATATAGATGAGACCAGTAAAAACTGTAGTAATGTTTTTATAGGAGGAGATTTGAACCCATCAGCTGTGAGTGTAATTGTCACTCTCATAATTACTAGGTCAACCTCTCTTTGAGTAAAAAAACTGTAGTAATTAAATTGAAGCATTGTGTACATAATTTTTTTTTTGTAAGTAAGTAGATGATATTGATTGATGTAATATTTACAATATTTATAATAAGGCCTCACTTTCTCATCTTCACCACATAGATAGAATGATAATTACACAAATTTTCAAATGTCGAATGGTAGGGTGCCGAATGGCACCCGACCGTGCCGAATATGCATCATCGGCCATCGGATCTGCATTCGACGGTCGAGACACAACCACGGTTTAGCCTTTAGGTTTTTAGGGTTTAGCCTTGAATTTATATTTAGCTCTTTGGTTTATAACATTTAAATAGGTTTTAGATTTTTTCGGCCGCCGTAATATTATTTAAAAAAATAGCATTATTCAATAGCAATGTTTTTATTATGTAAACCGACGACCGAGATACATATTCTACACAATAGGATGTCATTCGACACCCTACCATTCAGCACTCAATATAATTAAGTATACAGATGTATTTATTTCATTTTCATATCTATGTAAATCTATTGTGCCCTAAATTCGAACATTTTGAAATCTTTGTATTCATTCCTCTGGGGCCAACAACCACTTGGGCTCTGACAGCGGGCCTGCCAATAATCTGAAAAAAGATTCATTTGGACAGATTGCGACGTGGCCACGACCCTCGCGTGAGTAAAAATTATGGAATATGCATAAATGTTACAATCATGTAAATATTATTTTGAGTTCAATTTCAATAATTTTTTTAAAGTGAAAACCCATACTTTTTTTTAGATTTTTTTTTGTCGATAAAATTATGTTGGATTTATGACAGGTTTCCCTGTCATTCTACATAGATATTCTGAAACTAATAACTAATCGTAGTTGGATCAGCGTATGAGATGGGATTGGGAGACTTGTACAATTCTCTTCGGGAAATGCGAATTGTACTACAACGAACCGAAGTTTTTGACCGAATGACAACAGAATGGACGACCAGACCCTGACTAAGGACGGGATTTACTGGGTATGTTTGGTTTGGTTTGACAGCGGAAAGGGCGAAAATATCCCTGGGACAAATGGTGTTGTTGTGCTAAGTGGGAGGCATTTTAGTCTTTCCGCTCGTTTTCGATTTAATATTTCGATTTCATCGTAGTACGTCTAGCATTGTCCATTCTCTTCACTGGGGCTAACACACTCACCCCTTGATTCTTTGGCCCCCAAAAATTAAGGGACATCGTTCTTAAGGCACAGGGTCATTAATTTTTTATGTAACCTCGGTCGCAGGTCAGGGACAACCCCGTGTACGAACAATTGCTGAAGCCACGCGTGCCGAACAAAAGGTTATGGTCAACTCAAGTCTAGATATTTATGGTGTTTTAAGTGAGGTGAAATCGTTCTGCATGGATTGCACGAATTGAAATAATTAGGATGTTATGTTGATTGTATTGTGGGATGAGGAATAGTCTCAAAGAGTAATGTACGCTATTATACGAGACGGTACAATTTAGTTATGTCGAAATTAAAATCATCCATGTAAGGATTGTATCTAGGATTCAGGTTGCATTTTTAGGTATTTTTTGATCGATCCCATCCTTATGAATGAATTCCTTTTTACTGTTGAGTGTGTGATAGGGTTTGACAATGATATTACATGAAGCACAATAAATTCCTTTGCTTTTGTCTACGCCATATTCTGCGTGATAGAAGGTTCGTGACATTTAATTTGTGGAAGGCTTGTGAGCAAGATGCAGCAGGGCATAGACCGACCCACCCTTCACAGGTTGCCTCTGCATATACACATGAAATGGCAGCCTATTAAGTTTCGAATTGGACAGCCTTATTTAAGAACTATTGGCCATAAAGGATAGGTGAGAAATCAATTGGTGATGGAAGGGGGGAGAATGGGACATTAGGGGTACATTTACCACGCGAATATGATGAATAAAGTCAAAATTGTTTTAAAATAGACTCAACTCTATAGTTTCGGGTTACGAGTACGCAGTTACACGTATGAGCCAACTTATAAGGAGTATGCAACTTATTCTCATTAAAACATTGAGTATAAATATAATTGATTGTATCATCACATTTTTTTATAAGTTGGTTTATATTCTTGTCTCAAATCTTTGCGGGACATTCTCAACAATCTCCCTCAAGTCAAATTAGGTAAACACTGTTGAGATTTGGATTAACACACGAGTAATGTCCAATTAGGCCAAACTCCACTATGGGATTAATACTCGGGACAATCTTGGAAACAATTACACAGAATCCGCAAACAATCATCGAGATACAAACAGATATGCACAATATGTAACAGGGTAATCTTCGTATACTAAGTCCTTGCGTGCTCAGTCCGTACTCAACTTTTCGTAGCATCATCCGTTTTCGAAATTGGTTGCACCATTGGAAAGCTTATACATTCTAGATGAAAATTCTCATGCTTTGATCCGGTTTCCGGCGACTAAGTCGCTGGAAATTTCTAAGACCCTATTTAGAACTACTTAACCCAAGGGGATTCATAACCCTCCATTAAACGGTGATAACGTCGTCAAAACTGGACCAAAGCATGTGGATTTTCATCTACAATGTATAAGCTTTCCAATTGTGCGATCAATTTCGAAAACGGATGTTGCTACGAAAAGTTGAATACGAACTGAGCACGCAAGGACTGAGCATATGAAGATTTCTGATATAAGTATTGTGCTCCCCTTTTAAATTTTTTGAATCCGTCACTGATCACAACAGTTTGCAAATTATGATAGACAGTAAAACATACTCAATAAGTCATAAGTAAGAGATTAGGAGAATTTAACTGACTTTGGAATAAATCTCAGCCAAGAACTCACCACGTATTTGCCGTAAGGAACCCCACGATTCACCTCCAACCTGTCCTCCGTAAATCAGATATACTCATTGGTGAATTTTTTCGGTCCATCGAAAATCAGATCCACCAGATTCGACAGCGGTCAATGTCCGATTTTTAGATTTTGCTTTTCTGTTATTCTTCTCTATAATTTTTTAGATTTTGCATGATGTTTTAATTTATTTATTTTTGGCTTTTTAGGGGGGGCAAGTGCCCCCCTCCATCCTCAGTGGCTTCGCCGCTGCTGGTAACCCAAGTGGGTCGTCTTAGTGGCGGAGGACCTGAATCTCATAATTGGGGATTCAGGTTCAAATCTCACTGGGGACAAAATAACTCATTTGGGCCACGGTCTAGGACTTTGACCCTAATTCAATTGGTTCGTTCGTGGGGATCGTCGTGTATAAACCCCTATGAGACTAAGAAGGTTCGAATGACTTGGATACCCGTAGATCACAAAATAAAAGGCACAATGCTGGTCCCAAACCTGGAAAATAGGACATGGAAAACTTCGGCTGTTTTGCCATTTAGCATGGGTGCCCGAGGGGAGCCCAGGCACCCCAGCTCATCCCAAAAAAATATTTTTTATGAAAAAATTCTTTTACATGAAAATATTGGGACCTCAGCACCCCCAGTTCATCCTAAAAAAAATTAATTGGACTACTCGATTGTCGCAAACATATGGATACAGGGGTTCACCTTTGCATGTATTCCTAAAACTGGACTACTGCAAGGGCGGTCGACATCCTTGCCTCGCTCGCCTCGCCCGCCTTGCCGACAACTTCACGACTTACATCCCACCGAAGGTACCTCACCTCGCCTCACTTGAATTCGCCTGATTGAGCCTCTATTGGCGAACACAAAAGCCAAGTAACCAACCCAAGTAATCCTTCTTGATTGTTTCTTGAATTCTTGATTGTTTGTGTTGTTTTAGTGTAATTTATCTGTATTTGTGATTGAAAGGCTTGCAATCCTCTGTTAGGAATTTTTGATATATTGATGTTGTTTTTGTTTGAAACAATGATCATGATGAGGGGTCTCTACCGAAACAATCTCTCCATCCTATTTGGGGTGGGGTAACCTCCCCAGACCCTGTACGGAATTTACAGGGTATGTTTGATTTGATATTATTTTTGTTAGAAAATTTCTATGTTTTGCCCTCTGTAAGGATGGTTGTTGGTTTTTAGCTTGAAATGAGATGTTGCACGTGTTGTCATTGAAGTTGGCACCCAATTTTTGTTTGGTTTGATCACAAATCAGTTTCTGCTCAGTGATGAAGTAGTGTTCTTAGTTAGTAGGATTGTTTATCTTGATTGTTGCATACTTGCACGGGAACACATTGTGTTCCTGGTTAATATTGTTGTTTATCTTCATCAATCCTATATAACGATGTTGCACGGGAACACGTGTTGTTCTTGGTTAATATTGTTGTTTATCTTGATCAATCCTTGTTGTTTATCTTAATCAATCCTATATATCGGAGATGTTGCTAACTTGCTATATTCTTGCACGGGAACATAGTGCTTGTTTTGGTTTATTTACGTACTTTATGGTAGCTCTATTTTTCATAACTTTCAAGTGAGCACCCCCTGTCTACAAATCCTGGATCCGTCCCTGGGTGCATCATAATCTGTCTTAAAAAGAAAAATCATAATCTGTCTTAAAAAGAAAAATCATAATCTGTCTTTGTTTGAGGACGATATACACATGTGTGGGTGATGCGGAAAAGCAAGGAAGAAAAGGAGAAAAGGAGGACTAGGCATAAAAATGTTGATGAAGTGAGCAAAAATTTTCTAGTGAGGGACACTATGTGCCGGACGAGTTACCTTATATTCTGAATTCTAATTCTGGTCGTCCACTGTTAATCCGACGGCCAAGATTAGATCACTTAAGTTAAATGAGTATTTTAATCCTGACCGTCGGATTAAAATCCTACGGACAGAATTAGAATTCGGGATGTAAGTCAACCTATCGGGCACATAATGTCCCTGATTATAAAATTTCTCATGGAGTGAGTGATACAAATTCTCAGAGAATGAAGAGGTGAAGATATTCAAATGCTGCTGAACAGCAAGATCCCGTATCTACCAACAACGGAAGAAAGGATTCTATGATCGCAGCTATTTTTGTTGTAATTAAACTTTTGGTGGGACAATAATAAAAAAAATTTAAAAAAAAAATCTTACTCTGGTGCTTGTTTAGGGAGTAATTTTCATATGTACACCCTTATATGCACGGTAAAAAGTACAACCCATACTTGTCGTCATCCGTCGTCAAAATTGATTGCACCATTGAAAAGCCCATAGGAGAATAAAAAATTTATATTTCGGTGCAGTTCGGCCGACGAAGTCGCCGGGAATTTCTAAAATCCTATAATGGACTATCTAACCCAAGGGAAAAGGATTTTAGAAATTCCCGGTGACGTCGTTATCGGTACCGAACCGGAACAAGGGACTTTTGATCTCTTATGCATGGTCTTTCCAATGGTGTAATCAATTTTGACGACGGGTGGTGCCAAGTATGAGTTGTATTTTTTACCGTAATATAAGCAAGGGCGGACTTATTCAGGGGCGGGCTCGGGCTTCGGGCCCGATTTTCGATCTGCCCTTGAAATGTGAAAAAAAATTATGGCCCAGCCCAGTAGCTCAGCCCACACCACAATTCCAGAGAAAGTGAATTAGTGAAATGAAACTTTCGCCGGCCGCAACAGACTATCTCAATTCTCATAGTTCGTCTTCGCAAATCGCCAACTTTTGGATGGATTGTTATTTGTTCGTACTTCGTTGGATAAAAATTCATCCTCCTAAGGCATGTTCTTCCTGTGTTGTTATTAGGTGGCATTTGCTCCGTCATGACGAGTATTTTTGCCAAGTAGAATGGATAGAGTATTTGGTGTTGGAGTTCACATGATGGCGAAAGTTTTGTTCTTTATAAGTTGCGGAAGAGCTTGATAATTGATGGATTACCCTTTCTTTAAAATCTGGTGTATGCTTCAGTTTACCTCGGTTGATTGTGCGGTTTTCTGCCAGGTTTTCTATTATAGTGGAGGCGTGAACAGGTTAATAAGGATATAAATATGTTTCAATTGGCCTGATAAAAATTAATCTATTTTTCAGATTACAAAATGACCTATTTGATTATTTTTAAAACTCCCTTGTGCTTTTCCTAATACTGTGCTTCTGTAGGCGTTTTTCTCCTTTTATTTATTTGATTGATTTTCTTTTGTTTGTTTTAACATTCTCCATATTTTAATAGATGGATTATAAATAAAAAAACAAAGAATGTAAGAACATGAACAATGTACAGGGATGATGCTTCGACAAGTAGAATAGAGAATGAGATTGTTCCTCCATCTTTGAAGCATGAAATTGCATATCTTGCACATAATTGAGATCCCACTAGTGTCGAAATTGAAGTTTACATGGAACGAGAGATATTTAGTGATATAGATTCGATGAATTCTGTGGTAGAAGTGGTCGCCGTGAGCGATATATTTAATCATTTTATCGTTTATTTATCTAGTAAACTAATTCAGATTATTTTATAATATTTAATATTTTTTAATATTAAATTATTTATTAAAAAATGGGACTTAAACTTTTAGCTCAAACTTAATTTCTTGGCTAGTTTCTCCATTACATATAAGACTAAGACTGTAAATATAAAAATTTAATTCAGTTAGGATCAAGTTGTGCAGAAGACCTTTACGAAATCTTCTAATTCTGATTGTAAAATTAACAGCCCATCTACTTTCTCGATTGGGCCTATTAATTCGTACAGCCCATTAAGTGGCAGATTCAGTCATTTAAAAACCTTCCGACTAAACCCTAATAAAAAATCGCGCAGCCCCTGAACTTCCCAATTTCCGCCAATCTTCCCGGCTCGGAGCTCTGCGCCGCCGCCAACAATGGTTTCGGACGGCAAGAAGACGGTAACTCTCTTCCTCTCCCGGACTACATAATAGATGATTTCTATTCTTGTTTTGGGTGTATGATAACGACGATACTGATTCAAAAGAAATAAATGGGAAAATGCAGAAAAAGACTCATGAGAACATTAACAGTCGGCTGGCTCTCGTGATGAAGAGTGGGAAATTCACTCTCGGTTATAAGACCGTTCGCAAGACCATCAGGAACTCGAAAGGTTTCGGTTTTCGTCTTACTGATGCGTTCATTTACGTTTTTGAGGGAAGTAATTTGCTTAACATGATTGGGCAACTGCATTTACAGGTAAACTCATTTTGATTTCCAATAATTGCCCTCCTTTGAGGAAGTCGGAGATCGAGTATTATGCCATGCTTGCTAAAGTTGGTGTTCACCATTACGCCGGAAGTAAGTTTTTTATGTTTTACATTATTGGTTGAGCGCTTTCTTTTTGCTCCACCCTGCATCCGACTGCCCCATCTTCAAATTCTTATCTTTTGTTTAATATACTATTCAGGGTATGCATTATGAGTTCATGAGACGTGCTATAGCTGAATTGTCAACTGTAGTTTGATTTATGAATTTATTTATAAAGGATGCCCAATGTATATGTCCTACTCTGTCAAATTCTTCATCTTTGTATGCAGATTGAATCGTGAATTTGAATTTCCCTGAAAAATTATACTCTATGCCTTGACATATGAAATCCTTGAGCTATAATGTATTCAATAGCGATCTTCAATTACGATTTGTGATTGAATGACAGAAGTGTATGCCTGCAGTAAACCTGAAATACGATATTTTGTGTGGTATACAAAATTTGATGTTTGCATGATCTTTTGATTGGCTAATCTTTGAAATACATGTCGAATTCATGTTCTTGTTTGATCAAAGTTCTTTCTGTGTTATTCTCATCTTTTCAGCAGGACCTTTGCATTGCTCATTCTTCATGAGTTTGGATGAGTCTTATGTAAAGATTCTGGATATTTTTGTCTTGCGTTTTGTTGTCTGAAATCATGTATGGCTTTTTTGTTATGCAGACAATGTTGATCTGGGAACCGCTTGCGGCAAATACTTTCGAGTTTCGTGCCTCAGCATCATTGACCCTGGTGATTCGGATATTATAAAATCTCTTCCTGCAGGAGATCATTAGTTGAGTGCACAAAAAAGTGGCAACAGAAGCTCAATTACCTTTCAAATTAGCAGATGCATGAGGCGAGTGAAGTATAACATACCATTATTTTCGTGAGTTTACTTTGAAATTGACACCGTTTTTGGAGCGGTAGTTTTGGTCTACAATATATTTTTATTCAAAAATGCTCAAGTGTTATAAAATTAATTGCCATAAATTTCGATTTTGGAGATGCATAACATTGTTCTCTCTTGCTTATTCGTGGCAAGAGGTCTATGCAAAATACCTTAATCTCCATCTATAGAAAATAAATTTTATCATGGCATACATACAAATTAAAAACTAAATTAATTATTCTGTATCCTTAACAGTGCAGTAATGTAATCACAGTGTTGCTAAGATTCAATATGAATCGAAAATTAAGAATGATAATTGATAAGCAAATCCAGGAAACTAACAGTTGCGATTGCGAGCAGCAATAACAGCCAAGTTTATTCTTCTCATGTCTCTCCAGTTGAATGTGTACCCTAACAATCATGGTTTCATCAGTTACACAATCTGTCCAAAACACTTGTAACATTAGAAATATAAACGATATCAACTGCCACCAGTGTTCGAAAAGGCGGCCGTAAACTACCCTCGGGCCAAGCTATACAATCTTCCCTTTTATGAGGATGAGGATTCTTCGTGATGAGAACCAAAGAATCATGCTTATGATATCAAATAAACTCAACAACTACTGTCTACTACAAACTTGGTAGACAAAATCAGACTTTTGATGAAGCGATGGAATTCTTACTCTCCAGTCTCTCAAATTGGAAACATCTTATATCTATAATACTTCTCTTTCTTCGACCATTTTAAGAACCAACAATTGCTGGAACACATCTGGTTCTTAGATTATGGTTGCAGTAATCATAAGACAACAGCTTATGAACCACCCTAATCACAGTGTGGTTCAGATGATATATTCATTAATATGAACAACAGCTTTCATGAGACAGTGAACCTCGGAAATGGCTCTCGTCTGCAAGTCCAAGGGAAAGAAAGTGTGCATATGAAAGTAAATGGCCTCATTCATGTCATTACTGAAGTAACAAACAACGTGTTAAGTATTGGTCAGCTGCAAGAAAAGGGCCTCGCCATTCTGTTTCGTGGAGGAAGATGCAAGATCTATGATGATTAGAAGGGATTGATCATGGAAAGCTCTATGACTCGAAGCAAAATGATTATGATTCATGCCTCGTCCGTTTCACAGGATGGGGACACTGTTGCTCACTGTCTCTCTTCATAGATCCAGGATCCAGCAACCTTATGGCATCTTCGCTATGGTCGTCTCAGTTGCAGTTATTGTACGATCAACAAATGGTTGATGGATTACCTTTCTTTAATCCCACGAAAGCTATATATGAAGTATGCCTCAAAGGAAAACAACATCGTCATCTATTTCCTTAATTAAGTATCAAGCGTTCCTTTACCATTCTAAAGTTGATTCACGCTGATGTGTGTGGTCCTATTAGTCCCATTTCCAACGGGTAAGAAGCATTATCTGCTTATAAGTTGGTTCTTTTTTACTTATTTAATTAATGTCAGAGCTAAATCTCCTTAATTGGGCTAAATCCCTCAACTGAAATCCTCCATGGGCCTAATCCTCTTGGGACTTCTCTCAGGCCTAATCCTCTTGGGACTTCTCTCAGGCCCAATACTCCTGGAATTTCCCTTGGCTCTTATACCAAGTTGACAACAGACCCATCTTCTCTACGGGCTCAGGTCTCGTATGTGCAGGTACACATGTGGGCCAACTTAAATAAAAAGATGTGAGATACTCTCATTAAAATATTGAACCCAAGGTGATAGATTGTAGCACTACATTACTATTTAAATTAGTTCTTCTTTACTTCTCAAATCTATGTGAGGCAATTTTCAACACTTCAGCAGAAGATATGACATTTTCTCCATATGGGGAGTTACTGGAGACATATGCTGCTGTAGGGGCGGGCAAATGGCCTTCAGGCCTCGGGATTGTCCCGAGGCCCGGCAGGTCCGAAGCCTGAAGCCCAAATCTCGAAAAAAAAAAGAATTCAGAACGAGTTCTGGCCCTAAAAACAGATCCCGAACCTAGTTCGGGATGGGAACGAGTCTGTCTAATTTTAAACGGGACAGACCCGAAGCCCGAACTAAAAATAATAAAAAAATTAGTTTGATTGTTGGGTTGGGCCAAGCCCAGCAAACAATCCTATTTCACACAGACAAGCCCTCACAATTTTTCATTCCTTCTTCGGCCAGACAAGACGGATTAAATTGTTTGGTTCGTACCTTATTGGATTATGTTGCTTTAATATTGTTCTGATATGGGTAGCTTCACTTTTTGGGTACTCTCTGTTTGCTTTAAACTTTTTTGGTTTCTTCTTTTTTGTTATAAAAATTTCACTTGATTGTTCTCTGATTTTGCATTTCAGGAAATTGGTTATTTAAATTAAGGGAATTGATTATAATTTATGTCTTAATTAGTTGCTTGGAATCCAGGGAATTGATTTTAATTTATGTCTAAATTGGTTGTTTGTAATCCAGGGAATTGATTTTTTTTGTGATAGAGCTGAATCAAGATTAAGCTTTGTTTTCAAGTTGTGCAATAAAAAAATAAACATTAATTTTTTTTAAATTCGGGTTTCGAGGTTAGGGACTTCGACATCGGGACGGGATGGGGATCCGAACCAAAACGAGACGGGATGGGGATTCGGGAAATCCCGATCCCGAATCCCGAATGACCACCCCTAATTGCTGCTATTCACTATAGGAGTGTTGATCATATAGGCAGCACTCCATTGGGCAATTTTTGTTCCCATAGGCAGTTTTAATGAGAGTCGTCGGATTTCAATCTGACAGCTCCCTAGCAAAACAACGCAGTGAATGAGTAACGATTTGAGCTCCGTCGCATCGTCGCGGATCAGATCTCCTGCTCGATGATGGCGGTGTCCTATATGAGATTCACCTTGGATTTGAAGAAGTCGAGGTCCAATTTCTCCTCTCTCTAGACTTCTAGGTTTTCGATGGTCCGCCGTTTTCTTGCAGCATCTTCTTCATCGACATTTCCCTGGTAAGTTTTTTTTTTAATACAAATGAGGCTCCTTCCAGCCAAAAAAGGTACAAAGCAGATAGCAAAACACAAACACTCACAACAGAACATAAACCATCATCTAACTGCTCTTCAAGGTGGCTTGAAAAAATACTCAGGAGAGCTCATATTCGGACCTTCCACAATTTCAGCGACCATAAGTCTGTCCGTAGGGGGTACCCAAGAGCATACCTGGTCCGCCGGGATCAACGTATCCGCGGTATATGGAGGAGAACCAGGATCAGACC
>JAOYMZ010004767.1:0-23417 GCA_025802335.1 Pinguicula primuliflora | reverse complement strand
TATACTTCTTAGGCATCATACCTCGAGTAGCCCTTGGTGGAAGAGCGTACCTAGGTGTAGTAGGCTCATGTCATGTACTAAAGTCAGACTCCAAAGCATGTAAAGTCTCAATGGGTATAGTGTTTTCCTGGATATCCGTGGAAGGGTCTAACTGAGGTGACTCATCCTGGTCCTGCTGTACTATGTCGATGACGTGCTCATGTGACGGTCCTTCTAACTCTGGGGGCGGCTTTGGTGCGTGATGCACATGAGTAGATGTAGAGGAAGATGGAAAGATGACTGGTGTAGACTCGGGAGGTGTGACATGGGTCGACTGTGACAAGCCTGTAGATGTGAGCCGATCGAGTGAGTCTATCATGTTCTCTCCCTGACTCATGGATTGGGTGAGCGGCTAATAATAATATTCGGACTCAACGAAGTTACAATCTATAGTGACAACCAGGCGACCCGTCTTAGGGTTGTAGTATCGATATCCCTTCTGTAGACCCCCGTATCCCACAAATACGCACTTCTCTGCACAAGCATCAAATTTAGACCTGTTGATTTTAGGAATATGTACATAGACGGAATATCCAAATACCCGAGGTGAAACAGACATTGATGGAGGAATATGAGTATAATCAAACAAAGTTTGTATAGGAGTACGAAAATTTAAAATCTGAGTGGGAAGGTGATTAGCCAGGAAGATGGATGTAGAGACAGCCTCAGGCCAAAAACTTGACAGGACACGGGATTCGATCATGAGGGCCCGGGTCATCTCGAGAATAGAGCGATTTTTATGCTCAGCTATCCCATTTTGCTGTGGAGAGTGAGGACACGTGGTCTGATGTAGCATTCTAGTTTCATAACAGAACTCCTTCATTCGGGAATTAACATATTCCCCCTATTGTCAGATCGAAGAACCTGCACCCTAGTGTCAAAATGGGTTAAGACCATGCGATAAAATTCGGAGAATTTCTCGAAAAATTCTGATTTATGCTTCAAAAAATACACCCAAGTCATACGAGTGCAATCATTAATAAAAAGCAAAAAATATCATAGCCCTTGCCTCCCATTGATCGGGACAGGGCCCTAAACATCCAAATGAACTAGAGAGAATATATGAGAAACACGAATATGCTTTGATAAAAACGGCTGTCTATGGCTTTTCGCCAAAACACAAGTCTCACAATTAAACGGAGTGCTAGAGATCTTAGGAAAGATTCGACGGAGATAGGAATGAGATGGGTGACCCAGACGACGATGCCACAACCAACTCTGAGGATCTGGTGACTCTTGGGTTAATAAGGTCTGGCCAACTGTAGCAACCTCATCAACATAGTACAGTCCGTCCCGTTCAGTACCACGCCCATTATCGTCTTCGAACGGATATCCTGCAGAATACAAAAACTCGGATACATTAGAACCACACAATTCAGCTCCTTCGAAATGTGACTGATAGACAACAGTTTATATGACTGGGAGGGCACATATAAACACTTGGATAAATGTACAGATGGAGAAATTTGAATTTTTTCAGCCCTTTAACAGGGATAAATGCACCATTCGCGGTTTGAACCGCCTTCTTGTGAGTATTTTGAACCTCAATAAAATCCGAAAAATCATGAGTAATTGTGTCAGTAACTCCACAATCAAAAATCCATTCGGTCTTCTTTCCCGAAGTGACTTTTGCCTTAACATGGGCTGCATATGCCTCAAAATCACGAAATTCTGCTTTATGTGGCCCATTTTTCGAATTTTCCAAAATTGACCCAATTTTCGCCGACCCAGATGCCAAAATCAACCCATTTTCATCTTTTACTTCATTCTCAGCGAATTTACTAAAACACCCTGCAGGGAAAAATCTCGCAGAACAAACTAAAGGGTGATTTCGTAACTTAATACCTTTTTTACCATTATAAATACCTGGTCCATGGGTCGGCTCGGGTAGCCGGGTCTCAATCTTAGAAATTCGGATCCTGTCTCTCCGATTCAATTCTCTGCGACCTAGGTTCGTCGCTGCTATTTCATTAGAATTCTCTGTCCCTGTCTATTGGTGACTGCCGTCTGTGATGGCTGCATGTCTGCCCCGCCTTCCATACATCATTCGCCACCGCGGCAACCTCCGCGACCTCCTTGGTATCTGTTCAATTTGAAACACGTACACCTCCAGTGACCGTGAACTTGACAGTGGTCGCAGAAAGGTCGCCGATATGATGAGCCGTCGTCTCGATTAACGATTTCTGATCGGCAATTTTGAGGTGGTATAGAATTTTCACCGGGTCAGTGATGGGTGTTTACACCCGTCGCCCCTGGCCGTACATTGCATCGGATTAGGTCTCTGGCAATCAATCTTCGTCCATAAGGAGTTGCACGAGGAGTAATACTCCTCGAGTTGTAGTGACTCTTGCACAATCCGATCGGCTTTCATCACAAGATCGAAAATTTGCAGACTATCTTCGTCGGCATTGAATGTCCGGGCAAGAATCTGCCACAATTCATATGAGTTTGGATAATAAATGAATTGATCAACCAGTCTCCGATCAATTGCTTTTGTTATCCACTGAAATACTTAAGAATCTTGTTTTCGCCACTCCTTGTATGCCGGACTGCCTTTCTGCGATTCCTTGGCATCTCCAGTGATATACTCCAGTCGATCCCTACTAATCAGTGCTATCTCCATCTTCCTGGCCCATAACACATAGTTGTTATGGTCCAGCTTCATCTCAATGATGACTGTGGTTGATTCTTCATCTTCCTTTGATGATTTGCCCCCTGTCTCAGACTCCACATATTGCTTGAATTGAGATTCGAGGTATTGTTGAACCCCGGTCCTAGGTAGTGTGATACTACTAGATTCACCATCCACCATGTTTTCACTTCTAAACTGTTCTTCCTCGGTAGATGACAAGATCTAGGTTTTCAAACCTGCTCCGATACCATGATAAATTGTTGAATATGATTTGTGTAAAGAGAAGACACGAGATTTACGTGGTTCGAGAGAAATCCCTGCTTCACGGAAGGATGTTGATCCTTCGTTTGTTTTCTTTTTCTTTCTTGATGATTTTCTCTTGTGTTGAGGTTACATATATATACACACACACACACGTTCTCCACAATCCTACAATCCCTTAATTGTCGGGATCTATTATAGAATTGGATTTATCACATCTTACCTAATTTACAATATCTTCTATATCTCAACACTAACCTTTTCATCACTCTTGTTTCTGAGAAATCCACTCGATTTATCAGCTTCTTGCTGAGTTTCTGTCCAGATCTGGACTCCCTGTCTCTCGCTTGCTGTTTTGAACCGATTGTTCGGTGGATTTGAGTTGTTGAAGGGCAGTTATCTTCGAGACTTAAACTGACGGTTGTGTTTTGGGGGCTTCTTCTTCGTGTTTCTGCTAAGATCTTTATAGATCTTCCCTCGCTATTAGGATTATTTGATTCTTGATTATTATTCATTGCATTCAAGGTTTTTATCGATTAATTTTGCAGCTCTTGTATCATACTGATAGTGTTGTCTTGAACTTGCAGATTCGAGCCTAAATCGTTCCTCACAATTACATTAGTTGCCAATAACGATCATAATCAACCGTTGGATCATGTTTTGATAATTTGATCTTGCATAGGTATTCAGGTTCATGTTTTATCCTGAAGTTTGTTGGTCGTGTCTTCGTGAATTGTCGGGCACATAATTTTTTGGATTGTTTTGCCATTTCAAATAACACAATATTTTTGGTGATTCAAATAACACAAATTAAAGTAAAGTTCAATAGAAACCCATATAGTTCATATATACGGCCATTTCAATTAAAATTGATTGAATAGGAACATGGTAAATCAATTATTATACAATCATTTAACTGGTAATTAGTTCGTAATCAAACGGTTATCAAATGCGTCTGAATGAATCAAACAAAATCAATATTATCTGTAATATACTATTACGTTACCGGATCTAATCGAGTAGAAATGGTAGGATACAATTGAACTCAATAATAGGGAGAACAAACCTAGTGAACTCTAAAGAAGGACACCACCTATGACTCTAAGGGAGTACACAACCTTTGTGTCTAAAGCAAACTTAATTCATAAAAACATATTTGAGTTTTACAAAATGTCTCCTTATATAGAGGGATCTAAAGACATTGATAAGCCCCTATTTGGAGCTTATTTCATGCATTATTGTCTATCATTTTATACTCTAAACACTTGAATTATGCCCTAAACAGTGCTTATTTGGGCTAACTTGGAGAAAAGAGGTATGTGTTCATATTTTGCAGGATTTCTACTCATTTCATACATATTTTGGCATTATATGGACATGTGAAGATCAAAGTGCAACAATGGACAAAAGTACACAAGTCTTCACTAAAGATACACAAGTTGTTACCATGATTCATACAAGTGAAGATGATCAATTCTTTGAAGAAGTGTTGGCCGTGTGTTATATATACACACAAGTGATTGAGTGGTTAGGAAGAAATCACATTTCCTTCATTCATCAAGACAAATCATCAAAGGAAAAGTAAGGTTGACTTGGTCAACAATGGTGACTAATTGAAGAAATCTTTGACCAAGCTTATACACATTCGGATGTATACACAAAAGAGGAGAGATGAATGGAAGCTTAGTAGAGAAGAGCGGCACATATTACCAAAGATATTTTGGGGAAACTCCCACCTACCACACTTTTTGCATCCGATGGAAGAGAATGTGTATATACATTCGGATATTCACAACTTGGAACACAACTTTCACACATCCAAAACTCCTACATTCTGGTTTTTCCAAGGAAGGAGATTGTGGACGACCTAGGCAACACAGGAGGAGAAGAAAACTTTCGGGTATTGAAAAACACGAAGGGGAGAGGAGAAGACTTAGATTTCGAACAAGGGAAAAGGCTTGAATTTTGTTTCTTTCATTAGAATTATGGCATTATCTTGTGCTTATCTTTCTTGTTCTCGAGCTCATGCTTCAAGCATGAGCTAATCTTGTAAGTTTGAGGCTCGGTTGAGTCTCACCATGTAAACACTTAATAACTATTCATTTATATCATGTTCTAGCTTGTTGATTTTCACATGAATGTGTTTGCTTTCCATTTGAATGAGTTCTAGCGCACGAGTTCTTCATTCATATAGGTGAATCTACCCGGAAACTCGATCACAATGGTAGATTTCTACACAGGGCATGCTAACACCATCGTCCTTAGGGTCTTTATCCCTAACTCTTGGTACCACATATAGAGATAGTCATGTTATGTGCTCAATGTCACCAATCTACATCTGGTGGAAGGTGACCCCGGTGAAATCCTCATGTTGAGGTCTAGAGTAGCCACTATCTTGACCGTCAGCTGTAGTTGCATTTGAGTCCTCTGGTGTGAATGAAACAAGCTAAGCATGTGTATTCGGATAGGTAGTTGTGTTGCATAGTGAGACAAGATACCTTGCCTTGAGCTAATCTCTCCACTGAGTATGGTTCTTTACCCTTTACATTATGTTCTTGTGTAGTGACTTAAATGGTAGTGACACCATTTAGGTTGCATTCTGTTGGTTTGAGTTAGATTAGTGTAACTTAGTCTATTTAAGTTTCTGTTATTAGTTTAGATCTTAAACCTTGTTGTGTGGTTATCCTGATATTGATTGTAGCGAAGCATGTTTAGGACTTACTCCTTTCAGAGATAACCCTTGCTTATCCACGGATTATTACTTGAATGACTGTGTATACTTGCACATTAGTGCTTGTATTTGCAGCCCATCAAACATGAATTAAAAGATAAGCCACTTCAACTTTGCAATATCTAGAGTCTTGTAAATATTGATTTACTCTCTTCTCTAAGCATAACCTTGAGCCTTGTGTAGATTGATACCTTGATGCCCTTGACCTTGTGTAGAATAATGCTTTAGATCCCCTAATTATCATATTAACAGGATCCTAACATCACTCCCCTCTTGAATAACACGTTTGACCTCAAGCGTGAGATAACAATGCAGTAATATGATTGTAGCGCCAACAAGTTTCCCCGAGAACCTATGTCATATGTGAATCTACGAGTCTTTGCTATCACCCGAAAGAATCGCAAGCTCCACTCCACCAACGCATGACTGTACAACCAACGATGGGTGAAGAGTGGTGTGCACTTATGAGTTTGGGGTCTTGCTCATGATCGAAAGTGGCTTACCATCGAAGGGCTGTTGAAATCAGTCTCCATTGTGGCTGGGTTTGCAGAAAAGGTCAGCGGAGCACGTCTTGGCAAGGCTATATTTCTTCCTGACACTAGCTGCACCATTGTTTGGGTCGGAAATGGGGTCAGAGAGTAACTAATGCTGCAGCTTATGTCTCGGAGCCGGATGTGCTGAATCAGGCATGATTTTCAGACTAATGCCTCTGATTGTAAGAGGCTCAACCTCGTTGTTTTCCTCCCCTTCCGTAGGACTTCGATTGGCAGAATGGTCTTATTCTAGTGATGGAAGAGAAGAAGTGTAGTTGGTCATTTTTTTTGACCTACTATGTTGATTCGCCTAGTTTGACAGACATCGAATCCAACATGGCTAGAAACTTATCTCCCAGAGTTTTTGTATGTTCCGCCTGAGCCTGCATTTTCCATTGATTTTCAAGAACTTCTGCTTGAACTCATCAGCTTTAGTTGTTGAAGGCTTGGTGATCTTCCTCGGCTGCTTGGTGACAGATGGTCGAGCCCTTTTGATTGAGGATGGTCCCCTACAGCTCTTTGGAAAGCTTGCTGTTGGGAGGGGGTGAAGTAGTTATACTCACTCCTGGGATAGTCCTTCTCCACGATTGTTGATATTGGTAGCCTAGTTCCCAGGAAAATGATTTTGTGTATTGAGATTCCACCTTGTATGAGTTCGATCGGTGTAATGGTGGGCCACGATAACTAGGCTCTTCTGCAAAAGGTCCATACCGGATCTCTTGGTATGGTGATACATAGTGGTTGGCCGAAGAATGAATTCTTGTATAGGGCAGCTGCTCGCCGGAGAATGAATGGAAGGTGGGAGTTTGTTGATAATCATTTGATTGGTGTGAAGAATATGCCATGATTTTTCTACTCGTCGGCTCCAATACCAAATCATTTCGATCCCGGATCTTGTCAAGTAGAAGTGGTCGAATAAGTTGAATCAATAGTAGGGAAAACAAACCTAGTTAACTCTGAGAGCGGACACCACCTATGACTCTAAGGGAGTACACAACCTTTGTGTCTAAAGACAAACTTCATTCATAAAAACATATTTGAGTTTTACAAAATGTCTCCTAGGGCTCTAAAGACATGAATTGAAGACAAGAATTAAATGGATAAGCCTCTTCAACTTTTCAATATATAGAGTCTTGTGAGTATTGATTGTCTCTATCTCCAAGCATGCATTGAGCCTTGTGTAGATTAATACCTTGATGTCCTTGAGTCTTGTATAGAGTAATGCTTTAGATCCCCTAATTATCATATTAATAGGATCCTAACACATACCACTTGGTACAAGGGGTTAGATATCAAATCAGGCAAAATCAATATCAAACTCCTCGTCCCATCTCCAACAAAACAACCCCAAATACCCTCCCATGATAACTAATGTAGAAAAATATTCTCCTCCCGAAAGCTTGTGTTCCGATTAATGAGATACCGTCTCGAATTATAATCTTAGTCGTTGTTGTGATTCAACGGCTAAGTTCAATCTCATGTTAAAAATGTGATTATTAATAAAAAAATAATTCAACTCAAGATGAGATTCACAGCACCAACGGCTACGAATACAATTCGACACTATATCTCATTAATCGGGACACAAGTACTCGGGACTAGAAAATTTCTCAAATAATGTGATTGCATATGTTCTAATGGTCATTTAACAAATTGTGAGCGATCCTTTCTAAGATTATTTGATACATAATCCTCTATTAGATCATCTCAATGCCTCTGCTTTGTTCATTCAATTGCCTCTTTTCTATGCCTCATTCAATTTTCTATGATTTCTTGTGCAATGGAGGTCTTGATTTTAGACATTTTAGGTTGATAATGGAAAAAATAAGAGACGTACAATGCAATTTTTTAACAAGAATGAAGGGTTGTTATACCCGTAAAAAAGAATGAGAGGTTGCAAAATACCCATCCGTGTAAGTAGTGCAATGGGTGACACGTAAGTGTTATTTTTAACACTTACCTGAATCCGCGGGCATATTCAATAATATGGTGTCATGAACAGTTATCGAAATAGCATGATTCGCGATTTGAATCATGCGATTCGATACAAAAATACTAGAGAACGATACAAATAGGTGGTAATAATTGATTTTGTGAAGAATCACATCAAAATCGGAGTGAATTCCTATTTGAATATTGATTTTGAACGAATCGTGAAATCACCCGATTTGGTTTGCATCAAATTGGGTCAATTGGAATGGTCGGTTCGAATCTGGCGACTTCATCGTCGAAAATTTTGAAAAAAAATTTCCCTTAGGTTAAGTAGTCCTTAATAGGAGTTTAGAATTCCCATGGCAAAAGCCACTACCACAGAATGAATGTAAGTTAAATAGACCATGATATAGTTACAACTATAGTAACAACGAATAACATGCTGATAGGCAATGTTTTGCGTTCAATCTTTGCTCGTCGTCGGGACTACACCGAAACATATGACCTTTGATCTCATGTGCATGGTCTTTCTAATGGAGCAAATTTCAAACTAAATGTCATTACAGAATTTTCCAATAATAAAACTTCTCTAAATTCATAGTCTTCAGATTTTTATACTTTTCAGTAAACATCCCTTCGTCGATAAGTAAGTGGGTCGTTGGATCAATAAACGTATTATTTGCCTGCATAAATGCTTTAACACGAAAATACTGCATCTTCCACCATGAGAACTGATCATTTGCTTGACGATGATTTTGGGGATCAACGGCAAAGGAGTCATAGGCCCTACTCCAACACTAGTGCACAAATTCAGGCCTAAATCCGGAAATAGATACTTTACAACCGATGTAGTCCTTATCCCGCATACCAGATTCTATTGCGAGATCTGTTGCTGCCTTTAGTATAGTCATGTGCCAGTTGCTATTCTCGCCCCAACCGGTCCAACTCATTGTATGCGAAATGGAAGGAAGAAATGGAGGTGTGGGTAAATGGAAGCCAGAAATGTCACCTAAATAGGAGAGACCGCGCAGAAAGCAATAACATGGAAGGGGGCGAGAAATCTCGTGCTGAAACCTTCATCACGAATAATGCGAAAGGGGGCGGGAAAAGGGGGTCGGTATGCTAATTTAGCAAGGAGATGGCCGTTACAATACACATAAAAATTGACAGAAAAAAAATCTGTTATTTTGAGGAAGTGTCTTTCCAAGGGATTTTATAATTTTAAATCTATCCCTATTGAACTAAAAAAAAAAAAAAAAAGCCCAAAAACCAAGACCCAAATCTGATACTTACCACACATAAAAGACCCAAAACTGATTTATCTTAGTAAGCGTAATTGCAGGATTGCCGGCGTTCGTCAATCATTCATAATCATCGAGGGGGAACCACAGCTTGCAAGGGGAGTAGATCCTGCCATATAAGGCCGTTTATTCCGTGACGCTTGAAGCTCCCAGCGAGGAAGCCTTTAATGTGATCCGAACAAGCCACAAGGTGAGAGTGCAAGTTCATAGAGCCATTTAAATTGTGAAAAGAAGTACCTTTTTCATCTCTGCCCTTCTTCATTACAAATTTGGATGAGCAGCATCCATGAACAGTTTGCCAAAACTCAGAGCAGCCGATGCTCTCAAATGGGTTCCTTTTTTATGCGCAAAAAGTAATCTCAGAATCCCAAAGTACAATCTTTATGCTGATGGGTCGTCCCGCTTACAATCTGTTAGGTTCTGTGCAACTGAAAGTGCTCTTAGTTTCAACAACGGTGTAAATCTCTGCGAACTTGCAAAGAGATCTCGTGTAGCGAAACATGAAGCTCAGGCAGTTCTATTGGATTATTTTCATTTCACGAGGGGTTTGCAGTTCTCGGACTCAGAAAGCATGAGTAAAAATACCCCCGAGTTTTTTGATAGATTGACGAATAGGGTGGTTACGGATGCGGACAAAGTTGCGTTGTCACTGTCACGGTTCTTGAGATACCATCCTGTTAATGAGTTTGAGCCATTTTTCGAGAGTATAGGTCTGAAGCCTTCTGAATACTCGTGTTATCTTCCGCGAAATTTGTTGTTTCTAAATGATGATCGGTTGCTTTTGGAGAACTATTATGTTCTTTGTAACTATGGCATTGAGCGTAATAGAATAGGAAAGATATATAAGGAAGCTACAGAAGTCTTTCGGTTGGAACCTGGTGCTTTAGATTTAAAGCTTCGATCTTTTCAGAATTTGGGGTTAAGCCAGTCTTTTGTTTCCAAGATTATCGCATCAAGTCCTCATCTTTTGAAGGGGAATATCAAGGAGGAATTCGTTGAGGTTCTTGAAAGATTGAAAAAGTTAGGAATTGAATATGAATGGCTTGGGGATCATATCTCTGCAGATGATTCTTACAATTGGAAGTGTATGCTTGAGGTCATGTGTTTCTTAAGTGATATTGGTTTGAGTCAGGATCTACAAAGAGAAATGTATTTACGACTTCCTGCTATTTTACTGGAGCAGTCTGGACGTATTACCTTTTTCTTATTTGTCTTCCTCTTTAAATTTGGATCCACACTGCATGATGTGGAAAACGCATTTCTCCGACTTCCAAAGATGCCAGTTTCGAAGTTTGCATGTAATTTACGGTCTTCTTACAAATTTCTTGTTGAAATTGGCATGCCAGTGGAAGATATTGGCGAGCTTGTGCGTTTGCATCCCACGATTCTGGGTTCTTGCAGAATCAAAACGGTCATGACCTTAGAGAGTATGCTCAACTGTGGGAAGAACACGCTCTGTCAAATGCTCAAGGACGATCCCCTAGTGTTCAAGAAATGGGCTCTTGGAGTAAGAGTTTCAAAACTTAAAGAGTATAAGAGTGTTGAATCATTAAGGGCCAGGAAAACAGAGTTTTTGATGAGCCTAGGTTTTGAAGAGAAGTCCAAGGAAATGCAGAATGCTCTTAAAGTATTTAGAGGCAGCGCGGAGAATCTTCAAGAGAGATTTGATTTCTTGGTGAACATTGGTCTGAATCGAGAAGCCTTGATAGAGAAGTTAAAATTCTCCCCCCAAATTCTGAACCAGTCCAAGGATATGATTGAAACAAAGATTCGATTTTTTGTGAAGGATTTGGGCTACCCGGTCACCGACTTGCTTGCGCATCCTAAACTTATCAGCTACACGATGGAAAGGGTGAAGCTCAGACTTTTAATGTATAAATGGCTTAGAGAAGAAAGAGTGTTGCATCCGAAGTTGGCCTTGAGCACTCTCTTATCATGTTCGGAGGAAATTTTTGTGAGAAAATACGTCAAACCTCATCATCCTCAAGGGCCGCAATTTTATGAGAGACTAAAAACAGAAATGAACTCTTCTGGGGAGTAAAAATGTCGTCCTCTTTAAGTGGATTGTAATAGCATTTCGGATGTAAGATATTAGAAGTCCATTTTCTTTGTGACGTTGACCATGCAAGTTTTACAAAGAACCATCTTGGACTCAACATGTTTGTATCTCTATATGTTGTAGAAACGAGGAACCTGCAGCTGAAGATAGCAGAGCAGGGACAGCAGCTGAAGATAGCAGAGCAGGGACAGCAGCTGAAGATAGCAGAGCAGGGACAGCAGCTGAAGATTATGTTTGAAACGAGAATTAAAAGCATACGGCAACTACACAAATAATAATTTTTGATTCTCATGATGATATGTACTTCATTTGAAAATGAGTTGGGAACGCGTACATAAAGGAATTGGGAAGCATAGGAGGGTTTTCACTATATAGTGCCCTCGTGGAAATTTTTTTTATATATATAGATGGTTCTCACAAAAATGCTTATTCATGAAAAGAACCAAACACAATGTAAAGAATGTAATTATGGATTAGAGATTCAAGCAGCTTTGTTTATGTATAAACAGATTTTGAGCTTTTAGATTCAATAATGTATAAGCACATTATTGAGCTTTTAAAAAGTCTCCGCCTCTGGGGTAGTGTTGTGATTGTCCATCAGAATTAACTCAAAGTATAGATTCATTTTTGACTCGAGGATACGCATAAAAAAGCACAAATTTCTGTTTCGTCCAACTTTCAATTTGCTTCAGCCCTAATATCCCGTCGAGTTCCCATGGGTATCGTTGCAAATGTTATGACAGGATTGTCCGTTGTACATCTTTTCGTCCGTCCCGAGCAAACCCCATTTTACTGGCGGCGGAAAGGGGCTGCAATAATCCCGTTTATTCCGCGACGCTTGAAGCTCCGACTGGCGAAGCTCTTCATGTGATCCCGAACGAGGTGAGAGTTCAAGTTCAAAGAGTTACTCTATTGTGAAAGGAACTAGCCTTTTCTTTTCATCTCTGCCCTACTTTATTCCATATTTGGGTGACCCGCATCCATGAACAGCTTCCGAAAATTCAGAGTAGCCGATGCTATCAAATGGGTTCCTTTTTTATGCGCAGAAAGTAACTTCAGAGCCCCAAAGTCCGATCTTTATGTTAATTGGTCGTCCCGTTTACAATTTGTTAGGTTCTTAGCCACTGAGAGTGCTCTTAGTTCCCACAACGAGGTAAATCTATGTGAACTAGCAAAGAGATCTCGTGTAGCAAAAGATGAAGCTCAAGCTGTTTTATTAGATTACTTTCATTCTACGAGCGGTTTGCAGTTCTCGGATGCAGAAAACATGAGTAAAAATAGCCCCAAGTTTTTTCATAGTTTGACGAATATGGTGGTTACAGATGAGGACAAAGTTACCCGGTCATTGTCACGGTTCTTGAGATACAATCCTATTAATGAGTTCGAGCCATTTTTCGAGAGTATAGGTCTGAAACCTTCTGAATACTTGTGCTATCTTCCGCGAAATTTGTTGTTTCTAAATGATGATCCGCTGCTGTTGGAGAACTATTATTTTTTTTGTAATTATGGCATTGCAAGGAATAGAATTGGAAAGATATATAAGGAAGCTACAGAAGTCTTTGGGTTGGAACCTGGTGCTTTAGGTCTAAAGCTTCGATCTTTTGAGAAATTGGGGTTAAATCAGTCTCTTATTTCCAAGATTATCGCTTCAAGTCCTCATCTTTTGAAGGGAAATATCGAGGAATTTGTTGAGGTCCTTGAAAGATTGAAGAAGTTAGGAATTGGATATGAATGGCTTGGGGATCATATCTCTGCAGATGATTCTTACAATTGGAAGTGCATGCTTGAGCTCATGTGTTTCTTAAGTGATTTGGGTTTGAGTCAGGATCTGCAAAGAGAACTGTTTATACAGCATCCTACTCTTCTGCTCGAGCAATCTGGACGTATTACCTTTTGCTTATTTGGCTTCTTCTTGAAATTTGGATCCACACTGGATGACGTGGAAAGTGCATTTCTTGGACTTCCAAAGCTGCCAGTTTTGAAGTTTGCATGTAACTTACATAATTCTTATCAATTTCTGGTTGAAATTGGCATGGCAGTCGAAGATATTGGCAAGCTTGTTCGGTTGCATCCAACGATTCTTGGTTCGTGCGAAATCAGAACTGTAAGGAGCTTAGGGTGTTTGCTAAGCTGTGGAAAGAACGAGCTCTGTCAAATGCTCAAGGAGGATCCCTTAGTTTTCAATAATTGGGCTGTTGAAGAACTAGAAGAGAAGAAATGTGTTGAATTTGTAAGGGCAAGGAAAACCAGAGATGAAAAACTAAAAGTGAAAAAAAGTGTTGAAATAGTAAGGGCAAGGAAAACCAAGTTTTTGATGAGCCTGGGTTTTGAAGAGAATTCCAAGGCCATGCAAAAGACTCTTAATGTATTTCGAGGCAACGGGGCGGCGGAACTTCAAGAGAGATTTGATTGCTTGTTGAACATGGGTCTGAATCGTGAAGACCTGATAGGGATGGTGAAACTATCTCCCCAAATTCTTAACCAGCCCAAGGATGCAATTGAAAAAAAGATTGGAGTTTTTGTTGAGGAATTGGGCTACCCAGTCACGGACTTGCTTGCGCATCCTAGACTTATCAGCTACACGATGGAAAGGGTGAAGCGTAGACTTTTAATGTATAAATGGCTTAGAGAAGAAGGAGTCGTGCATCCAAAGTTGGCCCCAAGTACCCTCTTATCATGTTCAGAGGAAGTGTTTGTGAAAAATCAAGTCAAATCTCATCCTCAAGGGCCTCAAATGTATGAGACACTGAAGATAGAAATAAAAGCTTCTGGAGAGTAAGTGTCTTTTTTGTACATCTACTTAATTTTTCTTTTTATTTCTCATTTTCATTCTCCTTTAACTTTTACAGTGTTTGCAAAACCTTTGAAAAAAATAGATAAAATCTCCTTTAAATTCATTTAATTATTTACAAAATTACCATTAAAAGTAGAAGTGGAATAAAAGTAACTTCCAACTACTTCTCAAAAAAGGAGAATCTGGCTTAATAAACCGGTTAAAGTAGAAGTAGAGTTTTAAAACAGTCATTTTGAAATAATCTGGAAAAAAAAGAGAAAAATTAATCTAAAAAATAAGTGGTACAAAACAGACACTAAATATGTCTTCCAATGGCTGTGAGATTTCCAGTTTTGCTAATATAGGAAAGATGTTTAACCCGTGGTCGGCCATACAAAATTTATAAACCATGTTGGCTCTATACCTTCTTACAAGTTTGCAAAGCTATCCATTTCTTCACTGTTCAAGTAGATGTGAAATCCGAACCTAGAATTTTACATCTTTTTTATTAGGTTCATATTACTAGCTTTTTTAGCTGAAGTAATTTTTATGTTTTAGATCAAGCTGCTAAAAAACTTTGTAATTTTCCAACCATTATGAAGAAACGCATTCCTTTTGGGTAAAAAAAAAGTAGATGAGAAATCGCTTTGTTAGAACATATTCTGTTCCTCAAGTTATATTATTCTATTTATTCTGTGTCTGCCGAACATACTGATTTGCTGATATTATGCTAATTATTTTCCTACTGCTAATTTTCCTTTCCATTGTTCCGATTTACACATGGAAGTTCTCGTGATCATCCGGTGTGAGTAGATTCAGGGCACCTCTAAGATGAAGTCCCTGAAAAAGAAATGAAAAGAGTTGATCTTGTTGTGTTTAAAATGTTCATTACCCAAATAACACTATTATTGGTCCGTTGTTGGTTCATTGAGTATGTGTATATTATAGTCTCGGGGGCCCTGATAATAAGTTGGAACTTCTCATATATTTTGCCAATCCTTTAATTACTGCAATAATGTTTGATTGATTATGAATTTCTATCACAATCCCGGGAGCAAGAGCATGTCACGACGCCAACTCCTTCGAAGATTTCCCTCGTGATATCCTGAGATGTCTTGGTCTTTCGACCTATGAATGTAACAGGAACAGTAGTAGACAGGTAAGGACTTGTTTGGGGAGACATCAAAAGGATGTTTTACGCACAAGTACTAGTACTACTTTTAGTACTTCGTGGGTGTTTGCAAACTCTATGGAAAAGTAACTTTTGGCTGTTGAAAAGTTATTCTGTAGTGTTTGCAAAAAAATTTTGTAGTGTTTGTAAAAAAAAACCTAAAAGTCAGAAGAATGCCTGGGTTGCATTTGAAGTGCTTTTCGCGATGACATTTTTGTAAATACTTAAAATCTTAAATTTAAGACATTTTTATCCTCATAAACAATTCAATATTCCGAAACTATCCTTCTTTACCCATTCACAGAAAAACATTTGCCGTTGCTCAAGGTTTTCTCACAATCGTAATCTCATCTCCGAGATTCGTCGTCGCTTTAAAGGTTTTTTCACAATCGTAATCTCACCTCCTTGGCAGTATTCGACAATCGTAGTCTCATCGACTTCGGTGGATTGAATTGCAGGTCAGTTGTCTCGTCCACAATTTCTGCTCCATATTGTAAGAATTGGAGAGCCCAGACCCTGCCTAAGGGCGGGATTTACTGGGTATGTTTGGTTTGGTTTGGTTTGGTTATTGTAAAGAATTGGAGAACCCGAGATTGTCTCAAACTTTAAGATATGGCCGAGCTCTGAATCTCGTGTACTATATGATTTGTTTGTGTGCTTAGTCATTGTTTATCTCTGATCAATTTTACTGAATATGGTTATTATTTATTAACAATGTGGCCGATTCATACTGTAGTCACTTGTGTGAGATGTTATTTTTCATGTTTCGTTCTGATGGATAGAAACATTAAGCACTTTAGGACTCAATATTCCGTTGAAAAAATTTCCAAACTTTGCCTCTGGTAAACACTTTCACCAGCTATTCCTGAACTTGTTTTACACACCTTCTTTATGAAGTACGTAGTGCAGGTTTTCTGAATTTTGAACAGGCAGGGATGTGTGTATCCCACATTACCCTGCTTCCTATTTGACTATGTTACATTTCTTTGTTTGATGTTTTATTGTTAGGATGACATCTGAAAAGGCTATGTGGGATAGACAGTCGACGAAAATATTTATTAAAGTATGTGTTACTGAGTTTAGACAGGAGAATAGATCAGGTTCCCATTTAAGCAAAACAGGTTGGAACAATTTGGTTACAAACTTAAATTTGGCGACTGGTCGTACTTATAACAAGAAACAACTGAAAAATCGATGGGACACCATGAAAAAAGAATACAGTATTTGGAAAAAGTTGATGCGAGATGAGACAGGAGTAAGATGGGATGTCAAGCGAGGAACAATTAACATGCCACCTGATTGGTGGACACAAAAAATTAAGGTATAAATTAGAGCTTTCAGACTAATACTATTAACAAGAAGTGTTGATTATTTCTTTTATTTTGTAGGAGTTGCCAAGTGTTGCAAAATTCAGGAAGAGGGGTCCCATATTGCTCGAGGATCAACAACTACTGTTTGATGATACTATTGCAACAGGCGAGAATGCATGGACACCCAGCCAAGGAATATTACCTGCAAACATGTTTGATACAGACAATGATGAAGAACATGAAGAGTTTAGTGCACCTCACAGTTTCTTGGGCTGTACTCCAGATAATATAGATGGCGAACCTTCAGTGTCCAAAAGAAAAAATCATCTTCCAACAATGGTTCGAAAGAAGCCTAAGAATAGGAATACATCACAAGCTATTGCTGTTGGAATCACGAGCATGGCTGAAACGTGCAAGGACATTCGTGAATAGTTATGTGCTGCTAAAGATAATATGACAAAATCAGGAATTAGCATAACGGATTGCTTGGAAGTGCTTTATAAGATGCCTGAATTTGTGGATATTGAAGAATCTGATGAAGCATTTACCTTTGCCCTTGACTTATATGACAATCTTTCTTACCAAGAGATATTTACAGGCTTACGGAGTGATGCTGCACCTTTGGCATGGATCAAAGCAAAAATGGGCAGGGAGTCAACCAAAAAACCATGAAATCTTGTTTTCATAGATCATTTTGATGAATTTGCTATGTTACCTCATTTCGTTTTGGATTAATATTGAAACAAGGTTGTGGATATTGTTACAACGTTTATGTTATCCCGCTGTAGTGCCTACTGTTTTGAACATTGTTGCAACGTTTGTGTTCCAGTATAGCTGCCTTTTATAGTTCGTTCCTGTGTTTGCATAAGTTATCGCAGGCAACAAAATGAGGATTCTTTAGTATAAATGGGAGTGTACAGTTTAAATGGTTACAGTTCATAAATGGTTACAGTTTATTCTTATGCCTGCATTTCAACTTGGCTACAGTTTCCTTTGGTCTGAGTTCCACGCTAATAGTAGATCAAACAAAACAAGAAAGTGGGGATTTTGAATAACAATAACAATAATCTGAATCTAAAAACGATTGACAGGTATGTGGACAATAGAAGTACATAAGATGTATCAGGCCATAAAAAGTATCTGGACAAGAAATTCTCTAGCTAACCAAAATGGCTAGCAAGAATGCATCTATAACGACCTTAATAAATCCGTTCATTGGATTTGGGTACGCTATGGCAGTATGAACCTCTGTCCATATCCGAGCCCTATTTAAGAATTTAAATTACACACCACATCTTAACAAAATAAGTCTTAACGTCAAGCGTAAACCACATAGCGTAGTATATAGGGTTCAAGCCCAACAAAGTCTCAACAATTTAGAACCAAGTCTTAACATCATAGAAAAACAAACGGAAGCAGGCCAAGACCAAAGTTCTTATTAAATACTCAACGACTCTTTCTGATCTCCGGGTATCACCCAAGCGTAGCACCAGGAATCAACGTCGCTCCGACTCTAAAATCCAAAGAAAATACGGGAGGGTTCGTGAGTCCAAAATGACTCGGTGGGTAATCCAATCGAGACGTACATGCAAGGGTATTAAATCATATAATAACATTCATGTATATAATGAATACTCAAGCATTACATGCTAACAAATAGAATAAATTATAACCACGAGCCTCATTTCAAAAGAGATACTAACTCGTAAAATGATCATGCTAGTAAGAATTCGTAAACTACCAAAATACATGCCTAGCATATATTGACATAAATGTTTAACACATTCTCATATAAACACGGGTTGTGTAAACAATTCGTAAGAGTCATTTGATCACTCCACCCGGATTCATCTCCGGCGAGCCACTCTTAATAACACTCATCACCGCTCACGGGATCTCGCTTCACTCAACATCGCTCATCATCACTCGCGGGATCTTGCTTTCGTCATTTCTCTGTACTACGGGGTATCAACCAATCACGAATCTAACCGGAAACCCCCTTCAAAGTTCTCACCTCAACATCATCATATCCACCCATGCCATGTACTTAAATCATTTCAATAAATCCTTTAAATCATTTGGCAGGAATACGTGTAGCCACATAACACGTTTTATAAGAAACTTCCACTCGATCCAACAAGACAGTAAGGGGATAAATTCGTTCAGCCGTTCCCTATGAAGATAACCATTCAAATCGCAATTAGCAGACACTGAAGAGGGAAACAGAGGAGGGGGAAAGAGTCACACGCACATTTAGCCACACAATTCGTTATATCCGCAGCTTTCACCCGAGGAGGACGAAGAGAAACGGTTCCTTACAGCCATTACCAGTGGCAAATCAGCTCAAATCACAGTCACTCAAAACAAGGGGAGAACAGGGGAGGGGGAAACGATTCACACGCTGGTTTATACCTATTATACCTTCATCTTATCAACGCCCAAAACGATAACCACATAACCCATCATGCCAGACTTCTACCTCAACATCAACAAATTCAAACCAGAAGCAAAGCACATACGATTCACTATCTTATGGCTCAAACAGGAATGACCATGACACCATATATCAACAAACCGTCGGGGAATTCATAAATCGAGGGAGGGGTCAACGATTACAGTAACATAGATTTCAAGCAAGCATCACAGATTCAGCAAAATCCCATCCCGTACATACAATTTTAAATCGCTGATTTTGAGGTCTCCGGACAGGAAGGCAGAAATCTGCGATATCTCCCCCTTGTCTCCAAAAGAGCTACATGGCAACTAGTGCAGTGAGCTCTTCCGGTGACGCATATGCTACCACTTTACCCTCTTGCATTAGCACGCATCCCAATCCATTCTTCGATGCGTCACCGTAGACCACATACTCAAGACCCTCCTTTGGTAGTGCCAATATTGGAGCAGAAGTCAGTCTTATCTTTAGTTCTTCAAACCCTGTCGCACACAACTCATCCCACTGAAATTTCACCCCTTTTTGCGTGAGACGGGTAAGGGGTCGAGATATCTTTGAAAACCCTTTAATGAACTTCCGGTAGTATCCGGCTAAACCCAAGAAACTACGAATTTCTCCCACTTTCTTAGGCTCCGCCCATGCCATGATCGTCTCAACCTTACTCGGGTCTACCGCCATGCCTTCCGCTGAGATTATGTGCCCTAAGAAGGCCACCTCTTTGATCCAGAATTCACATTTTGAAAATTTTGCATACAATGTCTCTTCTCTAAGTCACGTGAGTACGACCCTTTGGTGCTCGGCATGAGATTCACGGTCCGGAGAGTATATCAAGATGTCATCAATTAACACCACCACAAATTTATCCAGATAGGAATGAAACACCCTATTCATCAAGTTCATGAAGACTGTCGGGGCATTGGTCAACCCGAAGGGCATTACTAGAAACTCATAATGGCCATAGCATGTTCGGAACGCCGTCTTGCTCACATCTTTGCTCTTCACCTTTATCTGATAATACCCCGACCTCAAGTCTATTTTCGAGAAAACACAAGCTCCCGCCAACTGGTCAAACAAGTCATCGATCCTTGGCAAGGGGTACTGATTCCGGATGGTAACCTTATTTAGTCCTCGATTGTCCACACACAACTGCATACACCCATCCTTCTTTTTCACAAATAACACAGGTGTGCCCCAAGGTGATACACTAGGTCGTATCTGCCCCTGGTCTATCAATTCCTGTAATTGAATTTTCAACTCCGACAGTTCCTTCAGGGCCATTCGGTAGGGTGCCTTTGATACCAGAGTAGCCCCTGGAATCAGATTAATTCCGAATTCCATCGCCCTATCCGGAGGTAAACACGGTAGTTCTTCCGGAAATACGTCGGTGAACTCACTCATCACAGGTATCTCATTGAGTTGAAACTTCTGATCTGGCGTGGTTACGAGAAATGCCAAATACGCATCGTGGCCTTTATGAACCAGTCGTCGAGCCAGTATGGCCTAAATGATCTCAGTGGTGGGCTTTCCTCGTACTCCCAGCGCACCCTGGTATATGAAAGACTATTTCCCCGGTGGTTGGACTATTACACACTTGTTTCGGCAATCGATATGCGCATAGTCAGTTGCCATCCATCCCATCCCGAGTATGAGACCAAAATCCTTCATGTCTAGCACGAT
The DNA here is from genome assembly GCA_025802335.1 of Pinguicula primuliflora. Lineage (NCBI taxonomy): Eukaryota > Viridiplantae > Streptophyta > Magnoliopsida > Lamiales > Lentibulariaceae > Pinguicula > Pinguicula primuliflora. The sequence goes on along the minus strand of JAOYMZ010004767.1, from coordinate 2,546 downwards.
GAGATCCGACAACATCGTCGTACCCCCAATGCATATCAGGCACTACAAGATGCACTCTGTGGTCATCGTTGTCTTATCCATGGGCGAAGAAACTAAGCATGGCACTGTCATCTTGTTGGTTGGAACACAGGCCCTCCTCACGTACTGGGTCGAAAGAAACGATCGGCCGGCACCACTATCAAATAAAGTATAGGCCAGTCTGCCATAGACACTCAGGTTACATGACGTCCAAGTAGCTTCAGTTCACATATAAGCATTACTCTTTCTAATAATATCAGTTAGCATAGTCTCATATCACACATCATATAATATATGGAATTTGGTTCTTAAGGGTATACCAGCAATAACCTCGTCCAACCGCTCCTCAGCCTGCTCATGTGTGATTGCATAGACCCTAGCTCATCCAGGAGGTAGGGGCGGAGGTGGGGGCAAGGGTCCTGTGTGCCGAGCAATCGATCGAGCCTCAATAAGCCTCGTGGGGCACGTCGCCTGCCCATGTCCCCACTTCCCACAATGGAAACAAGTTCTGCCAGAAATCCGCTCCACTCCCCTGTCGGAGTCTAGAGCCCGAAGGGGGTGGTGTAGCCGATGTGATGGGGCTAGCACAGTGGTCTGGGTCTCAGAGTATCTCACCCTCTTTGCCTCACTCTCCATCTCGATCAGCTCTAGCTCGCATGCACTGCCGCATCTAGCAACTCCTAAAATCGGTTCGTGATCACACTGTTCACGGCCACGCGATAGGATCTAAGTAACCCCTTTCGGAACCTGAGTATCTTCAATGCAGGGTTCCCTATCGTCTGTGTAGCATATCGGCCCAGCTCATGAAATCGGGAGTTATAGTCCAGCACGGTCTCGCCCACTCTCTAGGTGTAACTCTCGAACTCCCACAACTTCTGGATCATCCAAGAATTGGGGATATAGTAACGTCTGAATGCCTCGCGGAAAGCCACCCAACTGTATGCTCCCTGAACCCGAACACTCGGGGCTATGCTCGTCCACCATGCCTCAGCACTACCAGTCAAGTAGAACGCTGCAACTTCTACCTTCAGTTCGTCACGTGTCTCACAAGATGCCATATTCTTTTCGACCTAAAGTATCCACTCCTTAGCATTCCCGGACCCCTTGTACCCCTTGAAGGTACTAGTCCTCAGCTTATGCATCGCTTCTTGTTGCACACGTAAGTCACGTGGTCCAGTCGGCCCGGTTGGATCGGAAATGGCTGGGGAAGAATAAGCCGCGTGGTCCAGTCGGCCTGGCCGGTCGATACTGCACTGGATGGTCCTGCCATATATGTAGCTGCCATGGTCGTGAGTGCCTGGAAGGTCTCCGCAGATATCACACTCATGGGTACGGGTGGGGTAGGCTCCACGGTCTTTCCCCGCCCTTCAGGCGCGGTGACCTCCCATGTAGGTATAGTAAGGTCGACACGGGATTACGTCTCGTGGCTCACCTCATCTACTGGCAGCATGCTCCCGTCCGTACCAATCTGGGATCGCGGTCGACGTTTACCCTCCATAGCCTGTACCAAATTTCAAGCAGTTATCTCATATACTTTATCGCATATCGTAAACTATTTTTACTTATCTTTGCTACCCATTCTATGAGCGGTTGCCCTAATCTGGTCAACCCCCTTTTAACCAGTTCAGGCGAAACCTCGCTCTGATACCAACTGTAAGACCCTAATAAATTCGTTCATTGAATTTGGGTACGTTATGGCAGTATTGACCTCTGTCCATACCCGAGCCCTATTTAAGAATTTAAATTACATGCCACATCTTAACAAAATAAGTCTTAATGTCAAGCGTAAGCCACGTAGCGTAGTACATAGGGTCCAAGCCCAACAAAGTCTCAACAATTTAGAACCAAGTCTTAATATCATAGAAAAACAAATGGAAGCAGGCCAAGGCCCAAGTTCTTATTAAAGACTCAACGACTCTTTCTAATCTCCGGGTATCACCCAACCGTAGCACCAGGAATCAACATCGCTCCAGCTCTAAAATCCAAAGAAAATACGGGAGGGTTTATGAGTCCAAAATGACTCAGTGGGTAATCCATTATCCAATCGAGGCGTACATGCAAGGGTATTAAATCATATAATAACATTCATGTATATAATGAATACTCGAGCATTACATGCTAACAAATAGAATAAATTATAACCACGAGCCTCATTTCAAAACAGATACAAACTCGTAAAATGATCATGCTAGTAAGAATTCGTAAACTACCAAAATACATGTCTAGCATATATTGACATAAATGTTTAACACATTCTCATATAAACACGGGTTGTGTAAACAATTCATAAGAGTCATTTGATCCTCTGACGAGCCTCTCTCAATAACACTCATCATCGCTCACGGGATCGCTTCACTCAATATCGCTCATCACCGCTCGCGGGATCTCACTTTCGTCATTTCTCTGTACTACGGGGTATCAACCAATCACGAATCTCACTGGAAACCCCCTTCAAAGTTCTCACATCAACATCATCATATCCACCCATGCCATGTACTTAGATCATTTCAATAAATCCTTTAAATCAT
>JAOYMZ010004756.1:0-23431 GCA_025802335.1 Pinguicula primuliflora | reverse complement strand
CATATACCTCTAGAGCCATGAACTCCGGTGTTCCTGAGCAACATAACAGAGATCGTGAAAGATATGATTTTTGGTCTGTACTCGCGAAGGATATTCAAGCTTTGAGACGCCATCATCCTCGCGGAAGAGAAAAGGAAGCAAAAGAAATTACCCACACAAGGAGCAGCGTGGTATTTCCTAAGGATTGCAGCAAGTCCCAAATCACCAATTTTCACTTCCCCTTGGTTTCCGTTGATAAGAATACTATCACACTTGAATAATAGGAGGATTGTGGCTGTCCCCGGTAAAGAAGCCCTAATGTTCAAGAATTCAAGAACAACAATTCTATCTGAGTACAATAATATTCAACGCACGTACCAGAGATATGAAGCACTGCTTTCTTGTCGTTCGGCCGATTCTTGAGAGGCAGCTTAGGTCGTTGAACAAAATGCTTCGTCGTCGTCGTCGCCGTCGATCTCGATTTTGAGCATTCTGGTTTGTCCTCATCATAAAAGAAGAATATGTTGCCCTCATCGATTTTGAGCATTCTGTCGGCATAAATAATTTCTCTCTGCTGCCAGCTGTACCTTCGGTTTATGATTTCGGTTTCTTAGTAGTACGCATAGCATTTGCCCTAGAGATTTGGGGGAAATGGCGAAACGACAACGCCCATGATGCACGGAATTGGGTAAAAGGCTTGGCCGCAGGATTAAACTGCGGTCGATCCGAATCCGATCCTTAATGTCATAAAACTTATTTATATTATATTAAGTCATTTAAATTAGAATTGAGGAAATCCCAAAAGGTTGCCTAATGGTGAAAGCCTATTCTTTGGGAACTGCGGGCCAAATGTTTGGCCTGAATCTTACCCGGTCCATATGGAAGGATCGCTTTGCATGAATTTCATATATTAGTCGGCTCAAAAATAATTCCGATACCATGATTATCCAAAAAAAAATTAAAATTAAGGAACACTTATAAAATCACAATGATCAATTGAGAATTCATCTTAAAGTAATGGAAGCTTTGCTAAAAAAAAAATCTTAAAGTAATAGAAAAGATGGAAAGTGAATTAAAAAAAATAAAAAAGATATAATGACATAAAATTGCATCAAGACATAAAATTCAAAAAAATTTAACGAATAATAACAAATAACCCACCCCACACCAAAATTGAGCATTTTGCATCATAATTTCCAAAGTCAATAGTTCCCATTCATATGAACCAGCAAGTCATGGCGTTTCTTCCCATCTTGAGCAAGGTTTCTAGTGCAACCATTTCCCCATTCTCATTGTCATCATTTTCCTCTTCTTGTGAGCCTGATGCTTGGCTGCTGCTCTAAGCTTCCTCTTGGCATGCCGTGTTGGATTCACAACAGCCATCACTTTTTCTTCCCGTTTCCTCTTATCCCTCTTCACCTTCAGAGTCTTCCTGATCTGGTTGTAAATTTCAATATATCTCTCCACGCCTATAACGTCCCGTATACTTTCGGAGACATCTTGAGCCTCTTGTTTTAGATCATCTGGCAAGAATACAAAAAAAGGTTATCACAGTGAGCATCTGGTACATATTGCAAACATAAGCACACTAGGATACCACAGATGTATGTTTCAACCTTTCGGGGATGAGAGGGTGGATTACCTGAAATAACTTTTCCAGCAAAACCTTCGCAGACTCTGTAAAGAGGCGAGAGCATCTGGTATGCATAATCATGTTGTAGATCGTCGGTGGCTGAATGAGGGCTTAGAAGTTGTGGTGAGATTGATTTGAAGCACCTGAAGATGATTTTCATCTGCGAGATGGATTTAAATGCCATGAGCAACACAGCTTATCTATAGTGATTGAAATAGGAAATTTGAGAAAGCTTTCAATCTAAAGATGGGGAGATATAAACCGCTTTCATTTTTACATTCCTGAATCCTGATCATACCTTATCAGCCTCCATGTCAAGAGCAAGCTTTCCCATTCTTTGAATCAAATAGGAAATAAATGGATGCTGATGTTGGATATGCTGGCCACTGGCATCAGAAGTGAAGGAGAGAAGCATCCTCCTACCCTTAATCACGTCAAGTTCATCAAAAGCCTTATGGAAACGGGCTTGTTCAGCGGAGTCCAGACTGGACCAGAACTTGGAAACCTCCATGGATTCGTTCTTCTGCAAAATGGAATTGAGACGACGGATGGAAAAGACAAGGTTCTCGAGAATAATATTGCCGGATTTATCATCCATCACTGGCTCCTTTAGCTGACAACAAAATGAAACAGCTGAAAAGAACAGTGTGCTTGGTTTCATAAGAACGAAGTTTTCCATAGACAAATTGGTGTTTGTCACCGCAGTAAAGTAATGCGACAACATGCGGCTGGATATGTTGCGCAACCACAAGTGACGATGTAGTAGAAAACCACAGATAGTTTCCCATATATCCTGTAAGAGTTGGTTAATGGAAATATTAGCAAGTCCAGCACAAAGATGAATATGAAATTAGCTTACTGGCAATAGCATATAGAGACTAGATACGGAACCAATAGTAACAAGTAACTGAACCAGGACAGTGATATAGGTTATGAACAATACTCGTACGGTTTGCCACCAAATCGTACCTCATGATCCTTATCGAGTATCAAGTTGCGGAATCGATGTACTATCTTCTCTAGCATAACCAATGAATAGTATGCCTCCTTCCAGAATGGAATTGCATCATCTGAAATGGTCTGCTCACTTGATGAAAGAGAGCTTGCAGCAGATTCCAAAATGCCCCTCATTACTCCAAGTACTACAGTCAGGTGTTTGCTGAAACTTTTTTCCATGTCTTCAGCTTCAGCTTCAGCCAGTAAACCTAGCACCTGCAAAAGAAACAAAAAAAAAAGCATCTGAAGCAATCCTGGACTAGAATAGAATAATAATACATATATATGACCAGCTTTTGCCCGTTTGCAAATGCTCTATACAATAAAATCCATACTTGCTGAGCAGTCATCGAAGTTAAGACAGTTCAACAGAATTTCGGGATAGTGCATGCCTATGTTTTTAGGACAACATCCTCACCTTGACAGAATTCAAGGACAAAATATAAAGAATCTGGCCATAGGAGAAGATTCATCTAAACCGTAATAGACAGAATACCCGTAAAGCATCATGTTAAGAAGAAAATAACGAGAGAAGACAGGTGACTGTAGATTTGGTATTCCAGCACCGACCAAATATCTAGATCTAACAAATACACTAATACTGAACAGATTCGCAATCTTAACACACAATCTATCAATGATCCTTGATAGTACCAAGAACCAGTTAAGACATAGTACTACAAGGATCTCTCTATCTATAGTAATGCACAGCCTATGTCCTGAAGCCTGTGCGCAAAGAGGCAACCAGATAGAATGTATAAAGAACAAGTGCAGTAAAACCATGAAGCATCAGTAGAATTACCTGTGCTGAAGGAGCCCACAGGTCCAGTCTTGTACAACCGTACCAAGATAGGGTGTACTCCAGAATGGAGTCACATGAACGAGGAGTCACATGCTCAACAAGAAATTTAATTGCAGCAGCAGTCATCATACGAACATTTCTGTCAGCGTCGTTAGCCAAAGAGGCAACCAAATGAACAAAGATCATCTGAGATTGATCATCTAATATGTCGACAGGGAATTTTTGTATAATAGCATGGAGCATCTCAAGAACAGCTTCTCTTCCAGTGGGATGCTCGTATCTAAAATACACACATAAGACAGATATTTTCACGTTATATGGCCAAAAAAGAAGAAAAATTGTGAAAGCTAACAATCACCTTAAGTTTGCTAGCACAAAATCAAGATGTTGCAGCAAGGGTTTCTTAGAAATAGGATATCCACGGAGAAATTGAAGAAATATTTGGCGGCTTTTCTCACGGATCGGTTCAGATTGGCTTTGTACCATCAGTTCTGCAACAATCTTGACAATATCGTATATTTCAGGAGCCATCAGTTTTCGTTCAACAATTGCTTTCAGAAGTTCAAGGGCGATGAATGATGGACTTTCCGCAAGGTCAACAAACAATGGAAACTGGATCAGCATATGCAACTGATCAACTGAAAGTGTAACCTTACTGCTTCCGATAAGTTTTGTCAGCAATCTCATGCATGATTCCATCAATTCACTTTGGGGATCCACTGAACCTTGTGCCATCCCCAACAAAGTAATCTTTATTTTGTCAAATTGGGATTGAAGAGACGGCAATGGCAACCACAGGACAAGTGACAAACACTTCAGCCCAGCCCTTATAATATTTTCATACTTTGAACTCAGGCATTGAACCAACAGACTCACAAAAGGGTCTAACGACGACATGAGCTGTTCATCCTTTTTGCTAAGCTTCAACTTATTCAAGTAGTTCCGGAAGAGACCAAGAGCAAATGCTGTTATTAAATGAGAAAAGCGCCGATCCAGGTTCATTAATCTATTGCTATGGATCCTAGGAATACAGTCATCATCTTGGTCTAATCTGCTTGCCCTGGAAACATGAGAATTTTCATGTGCTTGACCTTCGTCGCTTATACTATCTTTAATAAGGCAATGAATAAATATGAACAGTTCAGTCTGATTCACAGATGGATTGCATTGAATACCTTCACCTATGTGGTCCAACATTTTCTCTAATTTCAATTTCACTTTCTGTGTAAGTTCCTTATGCAGATGAGCAGTAACAGGGTAAAGCAGTTTCAGTGCATTACTCTTGAATGTGATACTCTGGGCAATCAACTTGAGAGTTTCGTACGACTTTTGCTTTTTAGTCTCTTTCATTTTGGAAGCAATCTTTTCCACCTCTTTCTCCTCGGAAACTTCATCGAGTATGTCCTTCTCTACGACAGAAAGAAGGTCGCCAACACAGTAATCCAATCGTCCACAAACTGGGTTGACAAGAAGCTCTGATAACATGAAATTCAGAGTATAACCAAGAACATGCAACTCAAAACCTCTCTTGAGACTCGCCTTCATGATTTTGAGAATATATTGCAAGTATTCCAGACCCAGTTCCTTTAAGCAAGCAGTCAATGCAGACCTCGCTCGATCACGCACACTATCCAACCGATGTCTCAATAAGTTTGATATGCGGTGAATAATAGTCGGTAGTTGCGAGTCCATGATTTCACCGGGAAGTAATTTCAGAAGTTTAAGAGCAACAAGACTGATATTCACATTTACATTGTCAGGATCGGAGTTCAACAACTTTTGAATCTTTGGCAGTAAATTTTTATGCACAGCCGTCTGAATGGTAGGAAGCTCAGAAGAGCCAGTACATCTTCTGAGTGAAAATGAAGAACTTATAGCAAGTCTATTGAGATCAAGGGCATCAGATTCGGCCAAATCAACTCCATGGATCAAAGATGACTCCGAGAAATGGAAATGATCAAGGATACTGTAGACAAGCCTCAGGAGAGGCCTTTGCTTATCTAATTTTAGTGTCAAATAACGGAAGCATCTGAGTAGCAGGGCATAATAACGAGTCCACTTCATACGGCCTGAAATTGAGGCCAGTGCATCGATACAAGCACTTCTGATATGTTCATCCTTTCCATCCCGCGCACTAAATAACATACTAAATAGTAGTGGAACAAGCACTTTATTGGTGATGTCCTACAAGAACCATGTGTTCATTATGGTAGGTTAGTGGTGGGTGAACAATAGAACAATTTCACCATTTTGACAAGATACTAAAATGATTTTAAGAAAATCGCCTCTAAAAAAAATAAAAAAATCACCTCTGATAAATTCCCTGAACCGACCATATTCCTAAAGCGAGAAACTGCCTTTGCTCTTCTGTGTTTCTAAACGACAGAGATGACATAAATAAGGAACCATATTCATAAAAATTTCACTTGGGAAGTGGCCACATCTTGAAAGTGTGGAGCTTTACCTGCAAGTGGACTATGTTATTGAAGAAATCCTGTTCTGGGTCATCACAGCACAAGGCCTTGTATGAACCAAGATTTGCCACTGTTGGAATTTTCAGCACCATTTCTTTAAGTAAATCAAGCCATACCTAAAACAATTAATTAGAATATCAATGATCCCAGCAACGAAAATCAGGATAAGAACATCGTCCACCCAATACACCCTCGGCAATGGATTCACCACAACAGCCCATGTAAACCAAACAGTTGAAAAGATGAAATCTCGACAAACTACCCATAAAAGGAAAAGATGAGTACCTTTATAATAGCATCTTCCTTTTCCATTGCATTTCCCATGTACTTCATGAAAATATTGTTTACTACGCGCCGCACGTTGACTTCGGACCATACCGTGTTCAATGTCGACTGTTGGAGTATTTCACTCAAAAAGTCAATGAAGGAGACCAGCAATCTGAAAGCACTTTGCCTTAAGATCAACTCTTCAGATGACATGTCATGTATACATTGAGCTAAGATTGGCAGTGTATGCTCTTCACTAATTGTGTAGAAGAATGTCACATTGACCATGCTATATGCCCCGAGTATTTTATCGAAGTCCAACCCACCAATCTCCATTTCTGATGTTGCATTAAGTTCACGGAGAATTTTTGCCTGCGCGAACAAATTTAAAGGAACATTTAAAATCATGTTGTTTCTTCAAGAAAGTACAGAATACATTATTATTTTGAGAACATTACCACTATAACAACAGATGAATCACTTGCTGCAACAGCATCAAGAACCTGACATATAGAAACACGGATAGCCAAACCCGCTGAGATAAGAAGTGGGGTAACTGCACACAAAATTCTTCTACTACTTGCATCCCCTAGCACAGTCACCACTTGTCGAATGATTTGCAATAAATTCACACAGGTATCTACAACAGCAAGCAAATGGTTATACAAAGAAAAATCTTATTCGTGAGATAATGGACAGAGCTTGACGCTAACCAGGATCCTGGTGTCTCTGCTGAAGATGAGGGAGCAATATATCAAGAAACTGTTCTGCTGCTGAAGGTTCTATTATGTACTTCGATAAGAATTTAAAGATAGTAAATTCTTTTTTGCCAGGGACCTTGAACTGCCTATGAGGGAGGAAAAAAACAATATCAAATATCCAGTATCCTTAGGGCTAGAAGATGCAGGTCGAACCCAAATACATCACAGAAACGCTCTCATTTTGTGTCTCTTGCATGCCAGAATGGTGTGTGTCCAAGGAAAAAAAATGTTTCCCGAAAATTATCGTTTTGATGCAGAATATTTTTGTTAAAAAAAAGAAAGCATACTACAATAGGAAACACAGCCATGAGTTTTTCCTTAAAATAGTCGTCCATTCGTTACAAAATCTACATATCATCCAAAAGTGTTCCAGAATTTCCCAGTTTCTTTTTGTGCTAGTTGCTACCCTTTTTAATTTTAATCCGCGGAATTAACACCATCAACAATAACATACAACTCTAGGAAACTATTGGAGTAAATCCAAACGCGATCAGTAGCAAAATAGTTACTTCAGAGGGTATAAAGAAATAAATTTCCAAGCATGAGCTCGAACAAAACCACTGTGCTCTGACCTTACCTCATTATTTGAAGGATATCAAACAAACTATTTGATAACAAGAGGAAAAAAGGGCCGAAAGAGAAAGAGGGAGAGTAATACCTATTGGCAGCATTCTCACTCGAGAAAAGAGTGTGTAAACTGGACAGAAGTACACCAAGATTTGGAAGCAGAATTCTTTTGAGGCTAGCGTCTTGGCAGCCTAGTTCACTATCGAGCTTCAGTAAATTCTTAATGAACTTTAAAACACCAGAGATAATTGATTCAGAAGCTGATGGGACGGTAAGTATAGAAAAAATATCAGCAATAAGATTCCCCTCCCTGTCCAATAGCGGCACAAGTTTGTAGCTTTTACTCATAGCAAGAAAGCAACAGAAGAGTGAACTTGGGTTCTTGCTAGCGCCGGCCTCTTGCTTAAAATTGGCAATTAAAGGTTCGACTGATGAGAAGAACAAGTCCCATACTGCTGAACCGAGTTCATGATTCCCGTGCTTAATAAGGACAAGATAGGTGATCTTGAGGCATAAGGATCTCAAGTTTTTAAATTGATTCGCGGACTTGGACCCCTGCAAATAAAAAAATCCGCTTGTCAAATTTTCATTATACTGTTATGTTAGAGTGAATGAAGTTATTAATGCATTATAGTCCAGATCATCCCTGTAAGAAAAGGGCTACGCACATAAACAAGATGGCTTAAAAATATCTAACCATTACAATAGAATTTATCATCAGTAGGCCTGCAGAATACGATGTTGGGTACTCGGGATTCACCATAGTCTCTTCACAAGCATACCAAACGAGCAGGAAAAAAAATCCAATGATATAATAACAAAGATATACTTTTCACTTAAAAATCAGTAAGGGGCAATCTTAAATGTGTAATATTTACCATAATTTGTCCCTGAGCTTCATCTTGATATGGACCATCTTCATCAGAGCCAGAATGATTTTGGGCAGCATATGATTCATCCTTTCCCATGCTAACAGCTGATGTGCAACTTGCTAATATGCGGACAACACAATTCATCAGTAGATCCAGAAACGGAATTAGACGGGATTCATCACAAACTGCTATAATTTCTTCAATAACGTGCAAAAAACCAGATTTACTCTTCAAAGATACAGTTCTTATCCTATCAATGGTAAAAACCTTCAAGATTTCAGATGTATTAACTTCATCACATTGAATCTGGTGTGCACTCCAAATACCATGGATGGTATCTTCACCTTCTGAAGTATAAAGTAGGGGCTTAATCAACAACCAGAAGAAAAGAGAAAGCTCATCAACCTCAAGCTGAGCCAAAAATCTTATAACTGCCCTTCGATGATTCACTCTTGAACTCTGAAAAGATTACACAACCAATGAGTTTTCAAGCACATAATAATCAATTACACAAAGACTCCATTTCAATACTATCAGCTAGATGAACCCAATCATCACCCATATATTCAATAAAAAATATCATTACCTTCTGGCAAGTAAGCATTTTCAAATTTCTGACTTTGGGCATCAGTAACCTTATAACAATAGGTATCACATGAGTTCTGTGCAGGGTATCTATGGAATGAATTGAGTATTTGGATAAGCTCCATTTTGTAAGCTCATCCTTCACAAATTCTGCATTGATCAAGTTCTTCATATTTTCTGAATATGGAACTAAGAAATCATCTCTCCAGTTCAGCAAGCAATCAAGAACTTTAATCTGTATATCTGCATCGTTCTGGTCAAGAAGCCTTGAATTCCAACACCAGCACACAAGATAGGCAGCAGAAAGTCAGAGAAATAAACCTTATTTGGGATACTCGGACATGCCAGCAAGAGGATATCTAAAGTAAGCTGATTAATATAACGGAAGAAAATTTACTTGACCAACCTGTATATGAGAATGTTCCTGAAAACATGACCTTGGTAAAAGGCCTTAGGATTACGCAGCAATCTGAACAAGCTCAACCACTCCTTCAAAACAGCCTTCCACGCTTCTCCTTTATGAGATTGCAAATGAGCTACACCATCACTAATTCACACAAAGAGATGAGAGGTCAACTTCCTCGTTATTATATATAGATTAAGTATTTCATAAAAGCAAAAGAGACGGCTTTATCAAAGACACTGCTGAATATAGTTTACCTTTTAACTGTCTCTTCATTGTAGCCCACAAATTTCAGAAACAAAGGAATTAGCTGCCTAGTGTGAGATTCTGTTATTAACGGAACTTTCTGTAAACATTTAATCAACGAACACAAAACTGTTGCACTTGGAGTGCTGTCGGATTGAGGAGAATGATCAGAGATAAACCGACATATCAAACCTACAATATCAACAGAAGAGTTTATCGGATATGGAAGTCCAGTCACATATAATATACATACAACACCAACATGCGGAATGAGACCATTGCCAGTGTTTCAACCCAATCACTAGTATCTGAAGAACAGAAAACTAGGGAGTAAAGGAGAAACAACTGCAACTATTATTTGCATAAAGAAGAAGCAGAAAGAGAAATCATAAAGGAGAACACCCAAAAGACAGCAAGAAAGGATTTACCAGTCTCTTTTATATGATTAATTTTGTCGCGCCCACGTTGATCATGAGGTGATAGAAAAACAGCCTGACAGTGTTCAAGACACTTAAAAAACTTGAGCCACACAATTTTATCGTGTAGGCTAAGAAGAACGGTGAGGCACTCCAAAACTGCATTCCACGAATCCTTAAAGCGATTATGAAATATGCCGACCAACCCACATAAAATGGCAGGCAAATACCGGTCGGCAATTGCTTGAGCACTCAAACCCATCCGAACATTAGATATCATACGATTGACACTACTGCTTGTTGCAATTGAAAGGTCTGTGTTTTCAATATCTCTCAGAAGTCTGAAAACCTAATATTAGGAAAAAAAAAACAGTGAATTTTCTTGGATAATCTACATAATGAGGAAACCTGTAGATACCATAGTTTATAACTAACATTAATATGTGGCTGGCCAACATGAATGGCCTCAGATACATCCGTCACCATATTATCTTTGTCCACCTCTATATGAAATAAAGGCTCATAATGGCATAATATACGCAATGCAGAAAGGCGGATCTCTTTGCTGGCATGGAATAGATTCTCATCAAATATTTCGAAAGCAATCAACGCCCTTTCAGCTGTGTATTCTCGAAGATAGGATTTGCCATTCGTTGATCTAAATAATTTGTTAAGATTTGAGTTATAAGAAAAATCAGAAGAAACCAAGTGTCATCAGAAAAAGGAAGAATAAATAGCCGTGAAATTATCTTACACAAAAACTTCGTCCATGATATCAGCCACTGCGGATACTATTTGAGGTGAAAATTTATATCTTTCCGCAAGATTCAAGAATTTGGTAATTGCAGAATCTCCATGAGATAATTTCCTGCTAGACATTAACTTATGATAAGAATGCAAAGCAGCACCAATCAAGCTATGCCAAGGGTTCTTCGGGAAGCCTGCTATAAATATAAAATGTAAGATCAGAGATAACCTAAGTAAATTTTTAAGCAAGAATCATATCCATAATGATAATTCTACGGAGTGTAGCAGATGAAAGACTGATTAAACAAACTGCTAGTCACGGTAGAGAAATATCCACAAGCTTTGCGGTTACGAAAATGAAACTCTAGAACAGAGTCTGATGTTGTGCCGCCTAACCTATCGCCATTGGGCATGTTCACAAGATAGAATCTAGAATCTTACTATGTAGGTTAAAGTACTTATCGTCTGGTAAATCAATTTCCCACATGCATAAGATATCCTAGGGCTTGCAGGAAATTTATTGGTAAGTATATGCAGAGTATAAAGAAATTAGAAACTGGCTTACATAAATCCACCAAAAGAAGCTCTTCAACAGCATTGATCAAATCTATCAAAATTGATGGACTGGCGTGAGCTTCTGAGAAATGAGGAAAGCAGCGAACAACACCCCACAAAACTGCCAACTCATTTTCTTGAAATGGAATAGGAAATAAATTTCCTTTAATAATTTCATGTATACCCTTTATCCAATTTTGAAGGGTCTCTTCAAAGAAACTATGAAGTCTCGTGAGTTTGTCAGAATCCAAAAAACTACAGTCTTGCCCTTCCAATTTTTCATAGAAACTCATCATTAAATATAAAACCTTTTCATTAGATACTTTTATCAAATTATCAAATGCACTGCAATCAACAGAGAAACAATCGTGAGAAAACAAAGCGATACCATAATGTTAAGGGCGAGAAAAGCAGTGATATCTAAATTGCCAATTACATTGTAATTTGTCTCCCCAAGAGAGGCAAAATAATAGGGTCCTTTGTCAGAAGCCCTTCCACGAAAGCCAGTAAACTGTAGGCAAAGCATAAGGGTGAGGCCACACAAAATTCAGTAGAAACCAGAAAGTAGGCACTAGGAAAAACTTCGCAAAGAAAGCCTATACCTTGGACTCGTTGAATAAAATACGAACTCCCATTTTGAAGAAACCCGTTGCAAGATATTCATGTCCTTGGAGAGACCCCCAATTACGCAAAGCATAAGCTCGAGTACCTTATCAATAACCTCCGAGTGTGTGTCTATAAAATCTATGCTATAAGTCTTTACGAGAAGATCAACTAAATCCAGAATGCTTTCCGTATCTGCACACATTGAACAGGGTCAAAGATTTGAAAGAGTAATATGGGAGACCAGAGATATGGAAAATGTGCTTCCACATACCAGAAAATTTCACGGGAAAATTATCTTGCAAGAAAGAATTAAGTAGCGTGAGAAGGCGGATAATGTGTTTGGAGTCCCCATGTCTGACAGAAACTGTAATCTTTCCGCGCAAGCATTTCCACAACAATGGCAAGTCAGTGGGATCTAGCTCGACATTCAGTCGACGAAAGACCAGGAAAAAAATTTCAAGGATAGCTGTTGAACCTGGAGGTTCACCATTATGTGAGAAGTAGAAGGGAAGAAAACGAGAAAAATGACAACATTAGCAAGTAAGCTAAACCAAGAATTTAAAATATGCATCTCAAAATGATACAACCAAGTAACATAACTTATGCTTCGTGCACACACCATCAGTTTTTCAGTTTTCGATGAAAATATAATAAGCTTGAGAAACTTAAATACAACTTTACTTGTTCTCGTATCAACCGTTATTGTTCTTTTACCAGGGATCGGGTTTCAGCAACTCTAACTGTGAGAGAGCTGCTATCTACGTGTGATCTATCGAACTCTTCTTTATCTAATTAGAGCTTGATCTTCCATTGACCTATTGCTTTCCTTGCAAAATATTTCAGCGCATGCCACATATCAACTGGAAACATCTCGCCAGCAAAGGAGGAAACTGTTCTCGGGATAAGATATACTAGTTTCTATATACTTAACCAACAGAAGTTCATTTCTACCAAATAAGAAACCATCTAGCAAACCCACAACCTTATTAGATATCCAAGGCAATCTGAATCTACCTAACAATCACTACTTTTAGAAAATCCCTAACGAGCACTTTCATACTGAGAAGTGATCAGAAAGTACCACCAATGGAATTTTTAATGAACATGAAACTAGGTATAGCTATGATGCTATCACATATAAATAGCTCGTTGCAGTAGAAAAGAACAAGAACAAATGGTTATCTTTGAATGTTAATTATGAGTCTAACACTATGAACTTAGTCAGTAAGTCGAATGAGATGTACGCTTGAATAAAAAATGAACAAACTATTGATTTTGCCCAACAGGACGAACATGAGATCTTTAATAAATAAAAACTAACTGATAAACTCAAACTCTATAAACCTTAAATGCTAAACTTTATTTAAAGATGACAATAAATATTACGGCGGCTTTGTCGCCGAAAAATTAAAACCCTAAATGCAAAACTTTATATGATAATCAATATTGCAAAATTAAACCCTTCTAACTTCCAACGATGCACTCACGTTTTGTCCTATACATTAACACGTACAGTCCAAGGATTTATTAAGCAGTTAATCGAACTTCATCATGAAGATTTATGGATCGGCAGAAATTCATCATCGGGTCCTTTAAACAAATCATCCTAGTTCCCATGACCAAATCGGCATTAAAGGGCGAATGCCTAAACACTCCCATGCACGTTTATCGAGGTATCTTCTTCGGTGAGTTTCTGATCGGAAATCTAGGTTTCTAACACAAATACATACAAAAACTTCACAAAAAGCTACAAATCTTGGAAATGACCGTGGATTAGCCTCTTTTGCCTCTCTGGGTGAGCTCGTTTGTCAAGGGACTAGATTCACAAGGGTTTCTTCCTCTATTACCTCCGAACAACTGTTGGTGTAGGAACAGCTACATAGTTGCCCTCCTTTGTCATTCTGGGCACACTCGTTTGACAGGAGGGAGCCTAGTGTGGTTTCTCCAAATGGCCTACAAACAAGCAGCACACAGTGTCGACTTACGGAGGTGGAAGGTAGCTATAATGCGAAGGGAAATTCAGCTTCGCCTGCGCAACCAAAAACAACGGGAAAGGCAAACATATGAGGTCAATAGAAGAAAACCTGGAATCTCAAAAAATTTCACAGGCAGAATTCATAATACTTCGTCGTGCCTATACTTTGCGGGTTTCCCACATTCTTGGGGAACAAGAGGGAGATACCAAGTCTTTGCAGATTATGGTAAAGTAAAGGACTTGTACGTCCCAAACAAGGTCAATATTAAGAATTAGAGGTATGGCTTTGTTTATTTTAACAAAAACGCAAAGGTGCAAGATCTCTTACAAGGTCTATGGCTGGGGAACAACTTTATTGACTTTTAGCTCCCAAAATATGATCGAGGTCAACGAAGGGGTACAAGGACAGTACCAGGTGCAATAAATGGTAGTAAGCAATCCGGATCATGGAAGAGAGAACCTCAGACAGAAAACTATCAGTTAAAGCAGAGGAATCAGAAGAATGTAGAGAAATTTTTCCCAACGTTTGCAGAGAATAACTGGTTAAATCATAGTCTTCTAGCTCATCTGGGAGAAGGTATTGGAGATGATGAGATTCGGTCTGCCCTTCAACGGGGGGATATGTTAATGTGGGGGTGTCTTATATAGATAAAAGTTCACGATTATTCACTCCCAGATTGGCCGAGGTTCGAATGAAGTTACTGAATGATCAATCTGAGGAAATGCTAAATGTATTTACTACAATGAAATTATGGACTGCTGAGGATATGTTCCATAGACCTAAGTCTCGCAATAGCTGGATAAAAATTCGAGGAGTACCTTATTCCTGTATGTCACAACGTTTTTATAAATGGATTACAAAAAAACTGGGTCAACTTATTTACTCGATAGATGAAACATTTAAGAGGACAGTTGTAGGGGAAGTGTGGTTATATATTCAGACTGCTTTGATTGAAAAAATTGCATATTATGAGGAAATTCGGGTGGAGGATAGTTATTACTCTTTATGGTTTGAGGAGGCAAGTTGTTGTGAAATCTATAATGATGCAAATGAAAATAAGAGTACTAGTCCTAGCATGGCAATATGAAAACATCTTGGAAAGGCTCCGATCCGCTCAACTACTCCCCCTCCTATTCCTATTACTATGCTGCTGAGGAATTCTTTTGATCCTTTGAATGAAAGTTTGGGAGCAGGACCTGTAATCTCGGAAGCAGGGCAGTCATCAAAGTCTCCTATCACTACTAAAGAACTGCCAAATAACCTACAGGGGAAGGAAGATAGACCTAAAATTCAGGTACTGGGAAAAGGAGAACTGGTTACTCTCTTAAATACTCTATTATTTTACCGGCTGAATCTAAAGATGAGACTCCCCCTATGTCAAATGAGGGTGTGATAGAAAATGATCATGCAAAAATAAGTGTAGGCAGTGATCAGCAAAGTACTAGTGACTCTCACGAACTTCTGGAAGTAGTAGTGGAAGAAAATAATACTAATATCCATAGTTTAATTCCCTATGTTGGCCCTGGTATTGAAGCAAGTACAACTTTGTTTTCTGATGTTCGAAAGATGCTAAAGAAGATTGAACTTCAATATAAACAGCACAATGAGAGGAATAATATGAAAGGAAATTAGGAGATATGGAAGGAGACAGAAAGATACAATGAAAGTTATTGAGTTTGCACACAGTCTAGGGGTTGAGTTTGTGGGATGTGAACAGTATGCAATACAAAACTTGGTGTTGGCTCATTTGCAAAATGCAGAAGAGACAAAACAAGCTGGGGAGCACATACCTCAGGGTGCTGTGATCTAATTAACCTAAGAATAACAAGCAGTTTCAATCGAAAGTTTAACTCAAATTAATATATTAAGCTGGAATATCCGAGGTTTGGGAAATCCTACAAAGAAGAGACTTCTCAGAGCAATTATCAAAAAGCAAGCTCCTGATATTATTACAATTCAAGAGACTAAGTTGAATTTTGTAGATATTAAACTCGTCAGGAAGCTCTGAAAATGACAATATGATGTTGATTATCTACATAAAGACTCTAATGGGGCTTCGGGAGGTATCCTTGTTTCATGGACGATATCTAGCTTCCAAGAAGGTAGTGAGTGGATAGGTCTGAACTCAGTGGCAATTTCTGGTCAATTTGAGGGTCAGACTATCACTTTTATCAGTGTTTATTCATATTGTGTATTAGCACAAAAGAAGCTAATGTGGCTAGAATTGCAGAACTACAGAGAGAGACAAACTTTGATGAGAAGTGTTGTATTATGGGAGATTTTAATGCAGTAAGATCTCAAACGGAAAGAATAGAAGCGCCTCCCCTTTTGTGACTTCAGAAGCTAATTTATTATCAGAATGCATCTCCAATTCTGAGCTAATAGATAACCCTCTCATTGATGCTGACTTTACCTGGTTTAATTCAGATGGTCAAGGAGCCAGTAGACTAGACAGGGCTCTAGTGAGTGAAAGTTGGATGTCATGTTGGCCGAAATTGCAGTTAACAACTCTAGACAGAGCTCTCTCAGATCATGTTCCTATCTTGCTATCTGAAGGTGCGAAGGATTGGGGCCCTAAGCCATTTCGGTTTTATAACACTTGGTTAAAAGACCAGTCACTAAAACAACTGGTAGCTACTAAATGAACATCTTACAATAACTCGGGCTACTCTTCCAAAGGGAACAAACTAAAGGAGAAGCTGAAGGCTACAACAGTTGATAAGTTATTTGGGTGCAAAGATATCAATGGTTCCATTGTCCCAACAGGAAGTGGAACGAAGCTTGGGCAGAACTTAAAAATCTACAAGAATATCAATCTTCAATCATTTATCAGAAGTCCAGACGGAGGTGGATAATAGATGGAGATGCAAACTTAAAGTATTCTGATGCATCCTTAAGGAAAAGAAGGTATCAAATGTACATACATGTTTTCTTTTTTAGAAACCATTGGTTGGAAGAAGTTCAAGATGTGAAAGAAGGAATGAAACAGTACTTTCAGAGTCAGTTTGTTCAAAATACCCTGAGAAAGCCCAAAGTGATGAGGAGCCCAGGGCAGACTACTGATGCAGAGCAGAATGCTAGGCTTGTCTTACCATTTACAGAAACTGAAATTATGAACACAGTATGGGATTGCAATGGAAATAGAAGCTCTGGACTCGATGGATTGAATTTCCATTTTATTCAATCATTCTGGGAGTTGATCAAAGGGGACTTTACAGAATTCTTATAAGAGTTCTACGATACAGGGAAGATTGCAAAAGGTTTGAATGCCTCGTTTATAACCTTAGTATCAAAGTTGGATAGACCAATTTATCCAGATCAATTAAGGCATATATCCCTGATTAACTCTGCTTACAAGATTCTCTCAAAATTACTATCTAACCGTCTTAAGAAGATCGAAGGGAGAATCTGCATTAACTCTGCTGACAGTTAAGGGGTATCACAGGAGTACAGATCGAATGTCAATAGTGTGGATTTAGCAATGAAAATGTTCCTCACCTCTTTTTCCTCTGCCCGAAATCAATTCTAGCCTGGAACAAGCTTTACAACTGGTTGGGGGTGCAAGCGTTCTCCTCCTCATCTAGAGATATGGGTAAACTTTGAAAGGCATCTACAATCAATCTGCAAAAAAATGATGAAGATATCTGGATCACAATCTGGTCCACAACAGTGAGGTGCGTCTGGATAACAAGAAATAAGAAAATTTTCGAACAGCAAACCTTCGATTCAGACAAAATCTTGCGGCGAATTCAAAGATGACTCCGGGAAACTGTCTGCAAGATAGGAAGGGCAACAAGCTACACATATGCAGATTGGGAGAGACTGCCTGAAAGTTGTCTTTGTTTACAATTTGGCTAGAAGGAGGAGATGATCAATTTTTGGTTTTTCTCAAGAGGTCGATTTGGTTTTTCTCAAGAGGTCGATTTGGTTTTTCTCCGCCGGCTTCCTCTCTGAGTTTCTATGGATTTTTTCCTGTTGGAACATAGAAACACTATGTAAATATTTTTAATCATTTATAAAAGGTGGCTATTCCTTTGACATCTTATTATACATCAAATTAAACACTCATTTTCAATTCCGGCAACTAGCATCGCCCGTTGACAGAATTGGTCACATTGTTAGAAAGCTTATAAATAGGAGATCATAAATCCAAGTTTTGGTGATGTTCCGACGATTTTATCACCGTTTAATTTAGCTTCACATTTTCCCATTGGGTTGAGTAGTCATAAATAGGGTTTTAGAAAATTCCGGCGATTTCAACATGAGATTTATGATTTCCTATTTATAAACTTTCTAACGATGTGGCCAATTCCGTCAACGGGCGATGCTAGTTGCCGGTATTGAAAATGAGTGTTTAATTTGATGTATAGTAAGATGTCAACTGAATCGCTTCCTTTATAAAATATATGATTTGCTTTGCTAAAAAAAAGTGACTCAAAGTTGTTGAGAAGGCAGAAGTGCTACTGAGAAAAGTCACTTAAAGTCGTTTTTTATAAAACTAATTTATAGTCAAAGTTGTCATTTCATTAATAAAATTGTTACAGTATTTTATGTGTACAATGTGATTGTGCGTAAAATGATTAGGTGTTATTTTTTTTTATCAAAAATGTTACATGTACATAATCTTTTTGTACATTAAGATTATGTACATGTAGTTTGTGTTATAATTATTTAAGTTAGATGTAGTTTTGTTAGATATGATAAAATTACCCTTGCAGCATTAAATGTAAAACTATATCCACTTTTAAAAAAACTTATACAAAACTACACTACGTACACTTTACGTACAATCTGCTTATGTACATGTATCATATCTCTTTTTTATTAACAAAAGGCTATGAAACAAGAAATTAAGGACATTGCTGTGCCTCCAATCCCAAATGACAATTTTTTTTCTAAAACCGAAGCTATACTACCGAAATGAGGACTATGCTGCCGAAAAGTCATCTGCACCGTCGGATTACAGATGGACGATGCAGATGAAATCAGTTTTAAAACAAAACCGCACGGGGAACCAGATATTCCTTCTTTTTTCCCATTTTGCAAATTAACCTTCTTCCTGTTCGTTCTTGGTTTTGCGACAACAGAAGCAAACTTGGAGCCCAGTCCTGCGCCATCACTGGCGAGCCTCCCTCCTGCAGCGGCACTCCATCTCATCCAGTGACTCAAGCAAACTTGGAGCCCAGTTTGCTGGTTCTTCGCGACAACAGAAGGTGCTTCAGAATCCGCCGGCGAAAACAACATCATTCGACGAAGGTTTGCTGAGCCCAGTTTTTTTTTTCCGTCAATGAGGGGTTTGATTGTACATTTGCGATATAATTGATACAAAGGTTGAATCTTTAAGCATCTCGTATCATTTCAAACCTTGGTTCTTTGATGGAAATTATGTTGATGTATATTCTTGTTTCTGCTGGCTAGAACTGTAGTTCGTTCCATTTTCTCCTGTAAAGCCATTTTTTTCTTATTCCAGTTTCATGACATTTTTTCCTGCAATGCCATTAGGTTGAATGATCTTGTCTACATTGCGGTTCTTCCGCATTTAGATCAGGAGGAAATTCTTGCTTAAACATTACAGGATCATTACAAAATTTGCAACTAGTGGAGAAACTACATTCACCAAAATTTTTGTTGTAAATTCTTGCTTAAACATTAGAGGATCCTTACACGAAGTGGTTTACAAAACAGAGAAAAACATAGCAATTTCATATGCACACACATTTTCCTCCTCATTGATGTCGTTCTGGTAAAACCTAAGCAAATTCATAAGCAATTTCGTATAATTTCTGAAGGTCTTGGAACCTGATTTCCGTAGCTCTTGGAAGCTGGTAAAACCTAAAAACCGAAGACTCCTAAGCAATTTCTGCAGCTCTTGGAAGCCTTGAGTCTCCTACTGTACGGAGCTCCAATTCCTAAGATTAATTCGCGAAATGGGAAAAAAGAAGGAATATCTGGTTCGCGGGTCCAAACCCGCAACCCGATTCACGGGTTTCGACCCCTGCACTGTCAATCTGTAATCCGACAGTGCAAATGACTTTTCGGCATCATAGTCCTCATTTCGGTTGTATAGCTTTGGTTTTAGAAAAAAGAATAATACTACATGTCCCTACACTTAGTCCATAACTCATCCATACAAAATTAATAATTAATAATAATTAGAGAATGATGGGGTTAATTGTAAGACATAAAATTTAAAATTAATATTCATGATGAGGTGATCACAAACTTGGTGGAATTGATTTCACTTCTAGCAGCAATTGAATCTTGTCGAAAGCAAGAGAAGAGGGAATCCATCGATGGGCGAGAGAGTGATGCCCTACATGGCATCTCAGAGTAACATTTATTACCCTATGATAGGGATTGCTAGAAGAGTTGGACCAAACAAAATCAAGAGAGAGCAAAGTCCATTAGGGGTAGCTCACCTTATTCCGGAAGGCACACCCGCACTACTTCAGTGGTAAAAGTGGGGGGAGGGAAATTAGTAAAAAGCTGGTTTGTCTTACTTGATAAAGATAGATGCACATAATAATATGATGCGCCTCATTCTGGTGGGGACGGAATCAGAGAAGGAAGTGACGTTAGTTATCATGTTGTTGTATCTTCTTCTTATTGTTGTATCTATTTATAAAACAAGAATTATCATAATTAATCATTCCAGCTATTCAATATCACATCAGAATATGAAAAGACGTGCTCTATTACTGAAAAGACGCAACATGCACAGATTATGAAATGACTACACGCACAGTCTATGAAAAGACACACAGTGTTAATGTAGATATATCTCTTCAAGAAAAGTGTATGGAAAGAAATCGCTATGGCTTAGGGTCCGACTAAGGTATTCGGGTTCACCACGTATAGTCGCGCTATGAAAATCCCTATAGTTTAGGGCCTGATTTACTGCGTACGACCAAGACCAACGACAACAAATCAGGAATCACCTAAACCCATACAAATTTTTGCGGGTTATACATATAAAAGCCCGTATCTGCCCGTTTTACGTATTAAAAAATCGGACCGACCGTTTTGTTAAACGAATAAAGTCTGGAATGCCCGTTTTCAGAACCCAACCCACCCGTGTGCGTCCATTTTCCTAAACGGGCAAACTGTACGGTCCAGGCAGGAAACCCATTTAGTCTGTACATATGCCCGTTTAATTTGTCTTATGACGTGCCAGTGCCACGTCACCTAGAGGTGCACCATATCGTCACCACTCGGGGCAAACTCCGAGCGAGTAACAATGGGATAGTAAATCGAGAAATGATATACACCATCACACTTTGAACACACCTCCACACTTTCATTAGTGAGTACACACACATTGTTGTGTGAGAGGACTACTGTCCATGAATGTGAAAGGGAAATGGTATAGAGGTGTGCAATGGAGGTGATGTATAACATTTTTGCAGTAAATCTGAGGAGAAATGATATTACACTTCACTTTTCACACACATCCACATCTATATTATAACCAGGGAGCAGGCAACTCAAGTTTGTGAAGTGTTTTTGTGAACAAAACGACACTAAGAAAAGGTTGCCACATGAGTTTTCGGAAGATGCCTTTATTACACGCGCTTCGATTTTTTTTTCGTCTTTTCTCTTTTATTATTATTTTATTACTTTTAGTTTCTTCCTAATATTTCAAAAATCGAATTTATCCCGTAAATTACTCTCAGTTCATCGGAACAGACGCTATCATAATTATCGTGTGGTTTGATTCGAAATGTGACTTGATATAGTTTCGACACCATTTCGTCACATATGGGTAAGAATAATGCTATTCATACATTTTTCCTTGACACTATCACTAAATACACACATGTGGCATCATTATAATAATGTGAGAAAAATAAAAAAAATGGGGAAAGAGGTGACATGGATGGTGCCACATGTGTGTGTTTAGTGATAGTGTCAAAATAAAATTAATGAGTAATATCACTCTATGGGTAATGTGTCTAGGGTGGTGTGTGGGGACCACAATCATTCATTGAAATCTGAAACCCCTAGGCCCAGTTTATTAGTCAGGATATAGTGGGATTTAAAAAAATTATCCCACTATATCCTGTGTTTAATAACTAGGACAGTTTAGTAAAATTTTTCTCGGTTGACCCGAAAAAAAATTGAATTTTGATGAATTAAGTTTACTTTCTAAACCTATGGGATTTGGCAATAATTGAGTTTTTTTAGTTAATCATATACCCCTAAAATCCTATATAATACTGCATACTAAATGTTCGATATCTTTTCTCATCCCACTAAATCACATCCTACTATATCCCATTTATTCATCCCTGCCAGTAATCCTGGGAAAATTTTTCTTTCTGCAACAAAATAGTTGTTAGTTTTTGAATTTGTCACTCACCGGTCTTCAGAAGACCAGTGAAAGGAACCGGTCTTCCGGAGATCGGTATATAGCATCACCGGTCTTCCAAAGACCGGTGATAATTAAAATTGCTAATCAACGTAATTAAGGATATACCGGTCATTCGAAAACCGGTTTGTTAAAAAAATTATTTTTAATACATACCGGTCTTCCAAAGACCGGTATCTATTAAAAATAATTTTTTTTGTATTAAAGTTTATATACATATATATTGATTTTATTTTTATTGTTAATGAATTGATATATATTTATAAGCGCGTAATGCAAACAAATTGAATCTTAAAAATAATAAATGTCAATAATTTCTTTAATCTATAAATGTCCTCCAATATTCCGGATAAATTGCGGGGTCTTCTTGTGATGTTCTGCCAATGCCTAACGAAAAATTCGGGGGTCGTATACCCTGAGTGTCTCGCGAACTACTCAGGGGTCGTATACCCTGAGAACTATTAGGTGTTGTCATCGGCTGAGTAGCTATGGGGGTAAACTCGTAATGCTGTGTCAGATCAGGCACACCTCGACTGGAGAAATGATTGTAACTCCACTCCGGTCCCTCGCCACTGCTCCTCTGTCGTACAGTGTTCTACCATCTCACCAACCCGATGGAACTATATACAATTAAAGAAAATATTTATATTAATCGATCGAATAAACTAATAAATATTAAAAAGTTGAAAAATTAATATTACCGTCAGGTTCAGCAGCGAGCTGTGGTCGTATGGGAATCTCCAACCCGGTCTCGGCAATAAAGGACAGTAAAGTGGTCGACGATGCCTATTAAACCACTCCGTATATGCCTCGTCCCATCTAACCTCCTGTGCCGTAATAGGTGGATCCCCAGTGACGTACTGGTTCCTCGAAGTCCATATCTCACGATACGCAGCAATCTGCGTCTTTCGACGCCTACTGCTGCCGGTCCCATGAACCAATGTCTCGTTGATCCTGTCGACTGGAGCGGAAATCGGCTGGATGTATCCGAACTAATGTCGAACACGACGAGCGTGAACGAACTCTATAAAATTCATCTAAAATATAGGACCGTTGTAGTCCCAAAAGATCCGGACAGCAGGACTAATCAGAGACATGTCAGCTGGACTGTACGGAGTGGACACAAACTACACATAATATAGGAATCGTTAGACATATAAATTAAAATATGAACAATC
>JAOYMZ010004745.1:0-23437 GCA_025802335.1 Pinguicula primuliflora | reverse complement strand
TCTACAAAGCTCCTTTTTTTAACTTTCTCCATTCAAAAGTCCTTCTGCAAAAGTATAAGCTCTTGCAAACACACCCTTAATGTGCTTGGAAAGTCAATCACAAAACCTGTTATTCAAAGAAATACAAAGATGAGAGATTGACGCAGAGCGGGACACTCGAGAGACATGGATTAGTAATGCATCAGGATTGAGAAAAAATTGTAATTGAATTATAGTTATTTATAAATATAAATATTTATTCATATATATTAACAGAAATGATAGACACGGAATCGGCATATTGTGTCTCCTTTTGAAAAATCGAGAATCCGCCACAATTCAGAGTTAGACTCTAAAAATGGTTATAAATTTTGGTTGTAGCAATTTATGTCGAATCTATAAAATCTATAAACCGGAATTGGAATTGTTTTTTTTAAACCACATAATGTGAATGATTTCATACTATGAGGAAGATTGGTACAAGCCTTGAGAATCATGCATATCGTTGACCGTTGTAATTTATTCAAGGATTTTATTATAGCTTTGTCATGTTTTCCAATATGACAATATATCGCGCCTGTTATAGTATTTTCTTGAACGTATTCAACCATTTGATGTTAACACAAATCTTAACAGATCTGCTTCTTTGTATCGGTAAAAATTTAAAAAAAAATGTAAAACAATGAATGATATTAGCAACCAAACACTCACTCCTCTTCTATATAAAGGTGTCTAGTGAAAACTTAGTGTGTCATCGTCTTGAGTTCACCAAAAACTCAAACTAATCTAGAAAAAAACCATGGGTTCTTCCTTTGAGATCCACCTCTTTGTTTCGGTGTTATTAGGATTGTCGTTTTTCAGCATTACACAAGCAGATTTGATCACCACTATATGTTCTAAATATGATGGGTCATCATTCTGCAACAACATCCTGAGATCTGACCCGCGTTCTCATGGTGCAGGGATTCCTGTTCTTGCACAGATAGCTATCGAGCATTCATATCGTGCTGTTGCTCACTCCATAAATACCATGGAGGCATTTAGAAATGAATTCAACGTCGGTGATTGCGAACATTGGTTCAATGTAACCATTCAAGTTCTCAATAGCTGCAGAGACTCAGTGAAGACGCATGCTATCGCTGATCTGCGTCGATTTGCCGAAAGCGGGATGATTAATGTTGATATGTGTGACCAGGGATTTGAAGACATGGAGATAGAAGAACCAGTGAAGCTTAGAGACGCCAACAAAATGGCAATAAATACGATTCATGTCATTTTAGAGGTGGCATTGTTCTGGAATATATAAAAGCAAAACAAGGTTTTTTCATCGGGCTATGAAGGTTACTTAAATCTTTCCGATTTAATAAAGATACAAAACAATTACTGAATACATTAATACTTGTTGGAGGAATTTTCGTATCCACATAATTATATTTACTCGGTTCCCAACATTCCGTACAAGCATTTTGCAACAGCATCTTGAGATCAGACCCGCATTCTCATGGTGCGAGTTTTCCCATGCTTGCTCATATAGCTAACGAGCATTCATATCGTGCTACTGCTGATGCCATAAACACCATGGATTCGATCAGAAATGAAATCTCTTTGCATGTGCAATATTGCACATTTTTATTCAATCAATCCATTGAAAAACTCAACGTATGCATAGACTCAATGAAGTCACATGCTATCTGCGATATGCATATATATATATATATATATGTCATATTAGCGATGAATTTTAATTTTTAACAATATGTGTGACGAAGGATTTGAGGACCACAAGATAGAAGAACCGGTGAAGCTTAAAGATGCCACCCAAATGGTAGAAGATACGCTTCAAGTCGTGGCAGGTCTGGAAAATATAAAAGTAAAAATAAATTACTATGGGGCTATGAATGTTAATTAAATCTTTATTCAGACTTAATTAAGATATAACCGCTTTTATAATTTATTCAATTTGTCAACAAAGGAAAAAAATTGCTAAACTATATAGTGAGAAGCAATTAAATAAACACCTTTTAATCTATCAAAACAATAAAAATAAACACCTTTAATTTATTATCTATACGAACACATCTCCTACTTCTTATGTTGTATCATCAACCAAACCAGAAATTAATAACCATACTTTTTTTCAAAACGTCATGCCATTACAGTTTGGACCATACCACAGAGCACGAAATGCAATAACTGGTATGGTGATTCAAGGGGCCTGGAATACTAATGTTCAGGCAGTGAAATCCCACATCCATCTACAATTCTTGCAGCACTATGAGGAAACTATGGAGGACAGACCTCGGATGACCTGGAACTTCCAAAGAAGGATAACAGACATTGAAAATCTAATGCTCGTCGCAGAATTCAATATGGTGGAGGTTTGGCAAGCGGTACAATCTTGTGGAAGTCACAAAAGTCCAAGTTTGGATGGCTACACATTCTCATTCCTTAAGCACTTCTGGGATCTATTCAAAGTCCCAATGATGAAATACATTGATGAATTCTTGAGGGTGGGGAAACTACTTAAATCTATCAATACTACAGCGGTGTCCTTGGCCCCCAAAGTACCCAGTCCGTGCAAGATTGGGAACTTCAGACCTATATCGATGGTAGGCTGCTTATACAAAGTTCTATCTAAGCTTCTTGCTACGAGATTAAACAGATTATTACCCACTTTGATCAGTCATAACCAAGCAGGGTTTGTTCTTAAAAGAATGATACTCGGAAGCATAGTTCTTGCCAATGAAATCATACATGATGCAAAGCTGTGAAACAAGAAGTGTGCTCTATTCAAAGTAGACTTCAAAAAGGCATTTGACTCAATAAATTGGAAGTTTTTGTGGAACATCATGAATGAGATGGGATTCAACGACAAATGGATCAACTGGCTTGAACAGTGTGTTGAAACATCCAGCATTTCAATACTAGTAAATGGAAGCCCATGTGGTCGTTTCTCAATGAAAAGGGGGCTTAGCTTGGGTGACTCCCTTTCACCGCTATTGTTTGCAATAGCTACTGAAGGACTGAATTACATGATAAATAGGGCAGCCGAACAGGGATACCTGCAGGGATACCAAATTGGCAGAAATGCAGTGAGAATCACTCACCAACAATTCGCGGATGATACCTTGCTCTTCACAGATGGCTCTAGGCAAGATACTCTAGCACTCAAACGAATTCTCAAGCTGTTTGAAATGAGCTCTGGACTGAGAGTGAATTTCATGAAAAGCAACCTAATCACGCTGAACATGAATGAAGAGGAATCAGATGCACAGGCGCAAAACCTGAACTGCCAGAAAAGTTCCCTCCCCTTTAAATAGCTGGGAGTTCGCCTAGGGGCCGATCCAACCAGACACTCAACCTGGCAACCGGTTCTAGACATGATGCAAAAGAAACGCTCCACCTGGAAAAGAAAGCATCTATCAATTGGAGGCAGCATTACCTTAGTGAAATCTATCCTCACGAGCATCCCATTATACTACCTGTCTCTTTATAATATTCCCAGAGGTATTCTAAAAAAGATGATCAGAATCCAAAGGAACTTCATCTGGGCAGAAAAACTGAATGGCCCGAGGAAAATCATTTGGGTTGCTTGGAAGAAAATCTGCTACCCTAGAGATAAGGGTGGCCTATCAATCAAGGATCTTGAGAAATTCAACATTGCTCTGCGAAGTAAAATAAGCTGTTGCTAGAGTAAGATGACCTATGGACAAAAGTGATCAACTCTATCTATGGGGAAACCAGAATTTCAAATATTCAAATTCCCCATCAGTGTACAAGCTCTAACTGGTGGAAAACAATAAATGCTAAAGTACTGGATCAGACTTGGTTCAATACTGAATTTACCAGGCAGATTGGTGATGGCGGAACAACCTATTTCTGGACAGACAAGTGGCTAGGTAACATCACACTGGCAGACAAATTCCCAGTGGTATACAATGTAGCAGGAGATCAGACATGTAGAGTTGCTGAAAAAGGTATCTACAACGGACAAATGTGGATATGGACATGGTCTTGGAAAGATACCTGCCGAGAAGCTGAAGTAGCAGACTTCATCCAGCTGCTGAACTTCTTATCCAGGGCACTAGCACCAACGATGACTGAGGATAAATGAATCCGAATGGATCAGAGGCAAGATATGCCAACCACCAGGGAAACATACCAAAGATTAATGCAGGATACCTGGATCGATAATGAAGCATGTCTGTCAGCAAGAGTTGCCTGGAATAAACTCAACCCCACGGAGACCTGCAGCTTCACTTGGTGATTAATTCAAAACAAATTGCCTACCAGAGATAATCTAATGCTCAGAGGAGTCAACATACCAACGGATGCCTGTCTGCTATGTGGATCAACGCCAGAGTCAATTGAACATTTATTCCTGGATTGCAGCATCTCCAGAACCCTATGGATAGAAATACATGAATGGATGAATATCTCCCCAACAAACCATTCGGAAATTCTGGAAAACTTGAACGGCTTCTGCCAATCAGTTAATTCCGAGTGGAAGAAGCAATACCTGAATGTAGTCTGGCAGATGGTAGCGGCAAGAATTTGGAAAATGCGGAATGCAAAGATTTTTTAGAACATCGAGCCGAATCCGCAAAAGAAGCCAAACGCCTTAAGATCAATCTCTGGTTAATCCTTCAAGCAGGTGGGAGATTGGACAAATTGAACTCCTACGGCAACTGGTGCACAAACCCTGAACTGTGCATCACAAATTCAAGAAGATGAATTTTGAGACAGGAATGTAGGAAAACTTGATGAAGAAGAACCCGCAAGATTTCGTGATGTAATCCCAAATATGGGATGATTGTAAATATTACAAATGATATATAATACAATTTACTTACAAAAAAAAAATACAGTTCTGACCATATCTCCAAACTTGTTATGTTGTATCAGCAACATTGTTGACAGAAGAAAACAATCCAACTTGTGTTGATAAATGAAAAACCAGTGATTATATTGAAAAAAAGCACATACTACAATTGAGGGTAACAATTAATCTTAAAAAATATATAAGAAGAAGATGCCAATCATAACTAATTTGTAAACATGCAATTATCAAAGAGTATTTGATTTTTTTTGGTAGGTTCAAAGAGTATTTGATAATTGCAGCCTCCTCCATTTCACATTTATTGTGAGCTTAAAACTAGAGAGATGCATTAACTAAGTTAGACGTTGATAATGCAAAGAGTCCCTTACATAAATTTATTCATCAAATTTGTCGAAGATGTACTACGCTAGCCTTGATTTATTAAATCAGAAATGGCGTGTTCTCCTTTTTCTCTCTTTCGATAGTGCCCACTAATGGCTAGTTCTTTTCATTGGAAATGGCTACTTTGTCTGCTAACGGCTATTAGGGTGCACAATGTATTTCATGTGTCACAACTACGGAGGTACATCGGCAATCCGATCCATGTCTTGGAAGTGGAGCATTTTCTTGTTATCGAGGATCTTAGTCGAGCAGAAAACCCAGTGAAAATAATCGACTCCAAGGTGTTCAACTTAAGTTCCCACCAAATCCCAAATGTGAAAGTTCAGTGGTACAACTACGACGAAGAGGATGCTACATGGGAGGCGGAGGCGTGCATGCATCAAGAATATCCACACTTGTTCGAGTGAGCCGAAGTTTCGAGGGCGAAACTGTGTCCTAGGGGGGAGGATGTAATGGTACGCAAATACCATATGTCGCTAGATAGTCTTTCTTTTACTTGGTTAAGTGGATTATGAAGATTATCCTTAAGTGTGTCCTTATATCTAAGTTACTATGTCATTGTAATATGTACACCTACTTAATTAAGTCACCTATTTCACTAATTACATTACCACTTATTTCATTATAAATTACATTACCTATTTAACTATTTTACGGCCCACGGTACCTACTTTACTAACTTACTGATGGCCCAAGAAGAGATGCACCGAACGAGCAGAACACACGAATGATCGGGGGAATTCTAGGGATCGGAAATGAGGGAGTTCGATGGACGGGAATTTGGATCGCAGGAGGGGTAGATCGGCAAAATTCAATGAGGAGAGATTCAGACTCCAGCCAGATCGTGGGGGGAGGAGTGAATTCTTCTCCTTAAATGTCCGCTTAAATCGCACTGGGACAATTAACCACAGGTTGGAGGAAACGGCCGAAGAGCTATTATAACTAGCACTGCCATGGCCATGAAGAGAAGGGAGATATCTTGTACTTTTATAAATCCAGGATGCCCCTTGTATCGAGTGTAACACACTTAAAACGGCCTGGAGTATTGGCCTATAATTTCATAGGGAACTTGCCCTAAAAGAACACTACAAATCTCATTCTTACACTTATCACAAAAGAGGCAGAGAGGGAAGCAATACAAGCGACTCATGGCCAGGAGGTCGATCAAGTTGTCGAATCCAGAGATTAGAGGAGACGCAGAGATTGAGAGATTTCTTCTTGTTCTTTGTTCTTGTTTTTTAGTTCTTTGGGTGTTAGGGATCAAGATATTATTCATGTGAACACCTGTTTTGGGTTTTGGATTTGGATTCGATTTTCTCTTCTTATTCTTCTCTTTTGCAATTTGGATTCACTTGAAGAATTGGGTTTCTTTTGATTGTCAGGGATTCTATAAGTCGATTGTGGCACGAACCTAAATAATGGAGAACCTTTAATTTCTTATTTATTTTAATTCAATATGTCTTTTGCAGTGGAATTGAATATGCTTTCAATATTGAACATGAGAAGCTAATTGTCTTATATGAGGTTGTAGAGTAGTTCTTATGCGCATAGTTGATTAGGGTATCCAATCAAATGAAGTAATAGGATTTATTTGTTGTTTCTTGTTTATCAATGCCTTCAATTGTTTAGGGTAAGTTGGATCACTGAGCCACAAACCTTAGGAAATTCAAGAATGAGGACCACCGAACCCTAGAGTCTCAAGAAGTAGGACAATCGAGTCACCCTTTAGATGGATCAAGGAAACAATATTCTAGTTTAGGCATCATTGGTTTGGGTCTAAATAGAAAGATTCAATACCTGGATCTTAATCACGATTTATCATGAGACCTAGCCTTAATTGATAGGTTCGTAAGTTAGAAGATAACCATCTAAAAGTGGGGAACTCTATGGCCTTTGAGGTGAACTAATAACCGTTACATGTTTAGGATACCCGACATTAATTACATGCATCTGAATGAAACTACAACCCTATACTTATTTTTCCAACAAGTTCATCCCTATAACGATCGTTTTTTTAGTTTTTTTGGGGTTAAGCAAAATTTTTATCAACAAAAACTATCAACACTGTACATTGTACAATATTCGATGGCCAGAATTAAACTTCCCCGGCCAAACATGCTCGGGGGGTTAGTAGCAAAGTACCTATGCCGAAGATAAAAGAGTCTTCCTTCGCCGCTTTGAACCATTTCCACAAAGCCGCTTGAATGCGCTGTAACAGTCTGTATGGTGTATTATCTTCACTACTGAAATGGAACTCAATTCGTGCCCCCCAAAGTACCCATACCACAGTTATCCAAATAGACCGCCATTTCACCAGATTTATCTCTTTGCCGTAGTTCTTCAAAAGTCGGCAGCAAGAATCCCCCATCCGCCATAACCCCCTGTAGATCAAACCAATCAAATACATTCTGCCGTACTTGTTCACGAATCTGCACTCTTCCAATATATGTGCCCTTGTTTCCAAACCCAGACTACACCTTGTGCAATCAACACTAGTTCCCTCTGCAATGATACCTCGCATTAGTAAGTTCTCCAGTGTTGGCAAGTGATTCTGGATTTTCCTCCAGATGCACAATGATACCTTCTTTGGCAAGAATTTGTTCCAGCACTTCTCCAAGGCTTGTCGCATTCCTTCCTCATACAAGTCTGGTACAGGTTCGCTCATACATGTTGCAACCAGTTTCACTTCGTTGCTAT
Organism: Pinguicula primuliflora; assembly: GCA_025802335.1. Classification (NCBI taxonomy): domain Eukaryota; kingdom Viridiplantae; phylum Streptophyta; class Magnoliopsida; order Lamiales; family Lentibulariaceae; genus Pinguicula; species Pinguicula primuliflora. The sequence continues at coordinate 15,540 of JAOYMZ010004745.1, read as the reverse complement.
CAGTACCACTCCCATTGCATGCCCATGTATTCTTTTAAAGTACCTGCATAGAGAAATGACAAAGTAGTTCTTTTCAAATTCTCTAGTTCTTCAACCTCCCAATCATATAACTGTCGTCTCCATTCTCACGTCCAAACATACTCCTCTCCATTCCATCTCAAATGTGCAACAACCATGCCCTGTTTTTCTCTGTCTAAAGTATATAACCTGTCAAACTCCAGTTATAAAATTCTACCCCCACACCACTTATCCTCCCAAAATCTAACATGTTTCTCATCACCTAGCTTTATTACCATCAACTCCTCTAGCCATTGCTCCCTCCCTATGTTTTGAACCCCTCTCCACCACCTCGTAGGTTTAGACCCTCCTCTTCCTCTCCCTCCTTGTTCATGCAGCACATCTCCTTTTCACCTAAACTCATGTTTTTGTCCAATCTCTAACCCCCCACCATTCCCGTACTTAGCCCTCACCACCTTCTGCCATAATGCATGCTTATCACTCAAGCACTTTCCTATCCATTTTCCAAACAATGCCTTGTTAAACACCTCCATTCTGCGTATCCCCAACCCCCTCTATCAATGGATTGACATATTTTATCCCAAGTTACCCAGGACACTCGTTTTTTGTCATTCCTCACTCTCCACAAGAAATTCCTACACACAGGCTCGATTTGTTTTAGGACTGACTTGGGAGATAGGAACATTGAGAAATAATGGTTTGGAAAAGATGATAACACTGATCGTATGAGCACCAGCCTCCCATCCATCGAAAGGTTTTTGTACCTCCAACTTTCCACTCTTTTCCTCAATCTATCAATCAATACTTTCCACATTTGGCATAGATTCTCTCGTGCCCCGGTCGGTAACCCTAGGTAAATCATAGGCAAAGATTCCACCTTACAGTTCAAATGCAAATCCATATCCTTAATCACATGCTCCTGCATATTAAGACCTATCAGCTCACTTTTTTCAAAATTTATCTTCAGCCCCAATAGCATTTCAAAACACCTCATAATTGCTTTTATCCCCTTCACACTGTGCCAGTTACCATTCCCAATGAATATTGTGTCATCAATATACTGTAAATGGGATATTTTCACCATATCTCTACGCACCTCCACAACTTCAAACAGTTGTTGCTCAACAAGCTTATCCATCATCCAAGATAATCCTTGTGCCACGATCAAGAACAAAAATGGAGATATGGGATTTCCGTGCCTGAGACCCATTTGAGGTGTGAATTCTTTTGAGGGGCTTCCATTTATAAGTATAGACAACGAGGCACACCTTAAACACTCTCCAATCCATCTTCTACATTTTTCTGGAAACCTAATATTCTAGACATATCATCAAGAAATTTCCAATTAACCGTGCCATACGCCTTCTCAAAGTCCACCTTGAATATAAATGCTTGTTTCCCTGAAGTTTTAATCCCATTCACCACCTCATTTGCACATAGGAAACCATCAGTCATGTGTCTATCAGCAATAAAAGCTGAATGATTTTCAGATATCACTTCATCCATCACCCCTCTTATTCTTCTTGCCAATAATTTTGCCACGATCTAGTAGGAACAATTCACTAAGGTGATAGGCCTAAAATCTTCCACCCTTTTGTGGGGATCCCTGTTTAGCCACAAGAACAATATGTGAGGTGTTGCTCCCTATCACCATCCTTCCGTTGGCAAAACAATCTAAGGTTTCATAATGTGGAGGAATTTTAGGCCATCAGGCCCTGAGATTTTGTCTCCCCCACATCCCTTAATGGCTTCCAGAATCTCCATTTCAGAACACTGCACAACCAGAATCCCCTTACTCTCCACAGATAGTCGTTTGATACCCTCACCCACCAAGATAGGTCTATCAGTAATCTCTTCAGTGAACCTAAGTTCAAAACTTTCCCTGAACCACTCCTTAATATCCATCGGTTCTCTCAGCCAAGTGTCCCTTTTCCAAACACCATTGATCTTGTCTCTAGTTCTACTACTATTCACCACCTTATGGAAGAAATGAGAGTTCCATCTCCCTCTTTTATCCATAGCAATCTCGATCTTTGCAACCAATTCCTCTCACAGGCCTTCCTGATACCGGTCAGTGTTCTGTCCCAACCATATGTCATTCAACAAAAATTATGTCTAACTCATTGCCCTTATTGAGGGTCTGTACCATGTATACTTTCTCTTACACATCAGTCAATCAGTTAAGCCCCCACCTTTCACAAACTCCTTAAATCGCATTATATCTTCCCAGTTACTCAACATTGTCCCTCTTCTTTCCTCCCTGTGTAGAACTGTGTTGAAATCGCCAAACACACACCACTTATCATGTGGAACTTCTATAATTCTTCCAGCCAGTATCTCCCATTGCCTGAGCCTTAGACTCAGTTCATTTGGATCATATACGTTCACCATATGAGATTTTTCCAAATCCACATTCCACCTACCAACCACTTCCAAAATCCCATCTTCATCCCATAGCTCCTCTCTTCTAAATTTATCCACATTCTAGATACAAATCTGTCCCCCAGATAGTCCATCAGATCCTTTATACACCCAGTCAAAATTTTCATTATACCATAAGGATTGACAGAAGCCCCTATCCACCCTTTCTTTCTTCGTTTCTTGAAACCCCACAAAGTCAATACCTCTGTCCATAAGCTCCCTCCATATACTCCTCCTTTTTTTGCACACCCCAGACCTCTCGTGTTATAGTAATTATATTCATTTTATACTTCTTCTCCTTCTCCTCTCCTCCCTTTAATTTCACGATCACATGCAACCTTTATCCCTTGTATTCATTTTTTCAATCTCCTCCACCACCGCTGCCTCCTGCCCATTACATCTCATCCCCATCAGTACTCCTATCTTCAATATCTCTTCAGCTTCCCTATGGGAGTTCCTAGTATTAGATGCCTCAATATTGCAATCATTGATTGAATTAGATATTCTCAGGCTGCCTATCCTCAAGCTCACCTCTCTTGAATCCTTCAATCTCTTTCCCCATTTGTTTATTTCCATTTCCTTCATCCATTCCGTTCTTATTCTTTCATTCTCCTCTTTCTGTGTTAGTTTTTTTTGCCCTTTTTACGTCCCTTTTTGTTCTATTTCGTCTGCTCCCTCCACTCACTTGGGAGATATAATTCCAAACTCACAAACATATTCCTCACCCGTTCCTTCTTCATTAGTTACGGGAACCTCATCAACACTTATTTCTAGATTTCTCGCCTGTATAGCACCTGTCTCACCCATACTGTTCATACCTGCCACTGGCACATCTTGCACTTTCCTCCCCAACTCCCCCATCTCAATTACCTCTGTCTCTTGCAACACTGGATCATTTTCCCCACTCCGCACCAATAACCTCATATCAGGTTCTGTCTCATCCTTATCCCTACCTTCAGCCTATGCTTCATTCACAGCCTCAGTCGTAAAACTTGCATCACCTTCCTCATGAGACAGTGGTAAGGTTTGCCACAATTTCCCCTTCCCTTCACTAATTCTATCTTGATCTAGTATCCCCTCCATCTCCAACTCTTCGTCTAATTTAGTCTCTTCGTCCTCTTTATCCAGTCTTATTTCACCTTCCTTACGATACATATTTTCGCTCTAATTGTCTACTCCACCTTCACCTTCAGAAAACATTTCATAAGCCACATCTGACGCCCATCTAATCTCCTCCTGGAATCTAACCTCTGCAACTTCTACTATCCATAATTTGGTCTCTTGTCCATCAATAGAAACCATCCAAAACTCATTAAGCCATGTTTCCCTCCTCTTCATCACTAGCACTTGAGCTGCTTCCAAATAAGACTTTTTCTCAGTAGCACCATCTACCCTTACCAATTTCCCTATCTTATTGCCTATTGCTTCAAAGATCCTTTGAGTCTAAGCCGTTAGAGGGAGACCATACACCTTTATCCATTTAATTTGATCCTCATGACCATTATACTCATTCCATTTAACCACTCTGGTGAACCACCTATCACTCCATACTTTATCCAACTCGGGTAGGTTTTTCAACTCCTCCCCATCAGTGTCTTTTAGCAATGCCCTACCACCACCCAAAACGTAGACCTGCAACCGTTTATATCCCCCCTTCCAAAGTTCATAACCTAGCTATTGGCAGCCCTCGACATTTTTAAGAGTCACCACCCATGTATACTTCAACCATTCTGCATCACTTCCCACGGTATGTAGTACAAGGTCCTTAGTTTTTCCTTTAGCCTGTTGTTTGCTACACTATCCTACCTCCTGTCTCTTATCCCCCTTCTTTCTCCGTCCCTGCAATATCTCTTCATAGTTAGTCTTTGTTCTTAATTATCTCCTCGGTTTCTCAGTAACCATCTGTTTAGTTGCTTTCTGTTAGTTTTTTTAGTTGTTAGTAATCACCAAAACCAAACCCCGCTTTAGTTGCTTTCTTAATTGCTTTGTTAAGAGTCAGTAATTAGCTAGATAGTAGTATAAGTCAACTACACTGAGTCCTTGAGAGATTTGACATTAGGAGTGTACTTCGTACGCTTACGAATATTTATTTGATCATACACGACACACAAGATCATGTCCCCTTCACAAGTGGCCGGATTCCATGGTACACACGTCAGTGTAGAGATGGAAGAGAGTGCTTGGTTTAGGGAGAGGAAATTCAAGCACTAAACTGACTGAGCTGGTAGAGTTTCTTTTGTGTTTTTTTTGTTGGATCAAGAGTTGAATCGGTAAAAGCTAGAGTGCCTTCGCCATCCCCACACTGACCATGTGCTTCATGTGGTAGTTTTCCTTTCTTTTTCCTAGTGTTCGAGAATATGCTGGGCGGACCCGAAGCATTTTCGGGCATACCGGCGCCCAGGTTGCCAATAAAATTTTAAAAAAAAATTCTTAAAAAAATTGGGCTTTTGATTTTTTTTGCCAAAACAAAATTCGAGTGCCTGGGCGGGCACTCAAGCGCCCTGAGCGGCCACCCAACCGCTGAGGCCGCCCAGTCCTATTTCACAGCAGCCAGACCATTTTCGACTCCTAGGCAGCCACTCAGACTGACTAGGCGCCAAAAACTCGAACACTGCTTTTTCCGCACTTACATGTCACGTGACACATATGTGATTATAAGTTGAAAGAAAGTGCATTTTGCTCTTTGCACTTTTATAAGTTTACCCTAGTATTTACTTTGAATTTATTTTTAACCCTAATACACTTAAATATTATCATACAAATATAACATATATGTATATATGCTTGAGGTTTATTTGACATCATACTATACATCAATTTAAACACTCATATGTAATACTGACACTTTCCAAGGACCTAGTTGTGTTTAAATTTATTGCACTTTTCATTGGTCGAAATAGTCCTTAATTAGTGTTAATAAAATTTCGGCGACAAAGTCATCAGAATCCTGTCGAGCATAAGATTTTTGACCTAGTGCTTATGTGCTCTCTATCGGTAACAGCAAGCGGTGGACGTAGCCAAAATTATAAATTAATTTTTAATTTGATTTATAGTTAGATGTCAACCGTACCCGTCCCGATATAGAGAGAAACATGATTCTATTCCAAACCTTAATTTTTTTATAATAAATTTGATTGTATTAAATTAAAAGAAAAAGTGCTTAGAATTTTAGTTTTACAGTGTTGAAAATATAGATTACGGATTTTTAATAGTGTTTTGAGTTTATGAGTAAAAGGTTTGTTTTTCTATCTTCATGATTACTATGTTAGATAATTTTAATTTCCAAAATAAACATAAAGAACAAAGCAGACCAATTTCGTTCACTGTGACCATTATGGACAATGTTAATTCCTTCAAGTGTTACGAGATAGTGGATCATTGCATAAAGGGTATTGGAGATCACGGAAACGCGTCATTTGTCCAGGCCGTCTCATTGTTTATGCTAGTGGCTCCCATTGTATGTTAGACTTATGGTTGACAGCAAGAAACATGAGCAAAAATTTTAAGAGTATACATATAGGTACATGGGATCTATCTGGGGTCAAAGGGCACCACGGTATTGTGCAGCCATAGCTTCACGGGTGGTGCGATTTCTTGCCCACAGTACTCGGTGTGTAAGTGGGTGCACCGAATCCATTATTTTTATACTCGCCATAAAAAACGGTGGTGGGTGGATGCGTGCTCCGATTCCAAGAGATCCAACCTGCAGGATTCAAAAATCCGCCGATGTGCGACTCCATCACAACCGTGGTTGAGAAATTGCTCCACGGCCTGCCCAAGTATGTTTGAGCCGTCAAATTATCCAACGGGGTTATCACACAACGTTAGATAACTATTGAGCCTCCCACTTGGCTATCAAAATTTCCCTGGGCCATGAAGGCGGTCGAGGTAGGATGGTGCAATTTTGGAACAACAATATTGCAAAGCCGAATAAAAAATCAACGGTGCCGGTGATGACGCACTCTCTATATAATTGGCGACCTAGTTTTGCATAGAGAGTGTCCTGATAGGCATCAAAATAACACCGGTACATCACCATTTATCGGCGTCTGAGAAGAATGCAACGGCTTGTTGCTTTTTTGGGCCCGCCGTGTTCCTAAATCCCATATCCATGGCCAAGAACCCACTCCCACGCACAACTGCATGATCATTTCAAATTAAATTAGGGTAAACGTCAATATAGAAAAATATTATAAATAATTTTATAAATGTAAAGATAAATTACTGAACGTGGATGTATCCCAACTGTGAAGGACATGTATAACACTCTTGTTGCCGGAAATAATTGTGACCATTTTGCCATCACCGTACATGGTCACATTGGATTGTACGATCTTGACGTATTCCATGTGCGTGCCGGCTTTGACGTAGACGGTGAATCGATAAAAATTTTGCACGGGTATTCTGCGGACGACCTCATTTATTGTGGGGACGTCCCCCAGTACCATCTTGTGCAACCTTTATATTTGGTTTTGCTTGGTGGAGTAAAGATGAATACACCGGCCTCAAAAACCAGGTTGTCGGAGTTTTCGTTGCCACGCAAACAACAACTAGGACAACGAGGATGAAGAAAAGCCAACTTTTGATTTGGACCATGCATGTTGATTAGACAATGCATATTAGAGACTCTTGAGACTAGTGAGAAAGAGTAATGGAGAGGAATTCTTGTCTTGTTGATGACACTTGGTGAGGAATTCTTGATGATATGTTATTGGGAGATAATGGGTCATTTATATAGGGAATAGCTTAACAATTACTTTTTACTGTAGTATTTACTTTATTTTATTTTTAACCCTAAACCACCTAAATATGTGTATATACTATCATAAAAAGATAAATTATGTACATATCTTATCATAGAAATACATTAAATAAGATAATTAGTTAGGTATTGACTTGGTCATGCACTTAATATGGTGAAAATTTGTGACATAAAAGCCAATATAATTAACAAAGGAGATTTATGAAGTTTCTAAATTGAAGGTGTGTACAACTAATTATAACTCAATTTTGATATGAAACGTAAATTTTCTTTCTTTTCACATGGTGAATTTTATCATCTTTCCTAAATTGTGTTCATTTGTAGTTGTCTAACTTCTAATATTTTTTGGTTAGATTAACATCTAAGTGGATACCATGCATGTGCTGAAAATTTGTACAATTTGTCTCACTAAGTGTTGGGACCATCTGTTCATATTAAACCATTAATAATCATTAGTCCAAACTTTGATAACAAACCAAAAAAACTTAATCTTGACAAGATGTAATAATTTCTATGTTTGTGGTGTGTAAGTTCAAGAGAGATACTAAGGAACAAAAAGGGTCACTCACCCTGGCTGAAATTGAAGTCCAAACGAACTGTACAGATGATGACACACAAACAATTTCACATACGGAGGATGAAGCTAATGAAACTTTTTCCATCCCATTGACCGTAGTCCCCTCAGAGAACCCTTTTGAAAAGCATTGGGAGACTGACAAACAATAGGATATTGAAGAAGATCAACTTATATCAGAGGATGAGGCCGTTGATAATGCAATAGAAGAGCTGCCACTATGGCATACAAAACATTATGATGATATCCCCAAAAAGAAGCATCCATACAATAAAAAGCCTAAGGACTTCGACAAGGAATTCAGCGTCCAAATCAGGTCAAAAGTAACACAACATTGAATATATCAACTCTGGTTTGGAACATCAGAGCAATAAACAATCCTCTTTCTTTAGCTCTTTTGAAGAAATTGATTAAATTGCATCAATTAACCTTGCTGGTTATGTTAGAATCTATTCAGAATAACACCCAACTATTACCAGTGAAACAGAAAATAAGGTTGAAATCCTCTACCTCTAATATTTCAAGTACTATCCGGTGCTTCTGGTCAGCTGATTGGGACATCAGAATCTGTCTTGATTCAGAGCAACTATTACTTCTGCAAATCCACAATGTGGCTATGGATTTCAAGTACTATCTTGGGGTTGTTTATGCTAAATGTGACAGGGTTGAGCGATACCCTTTATGGACAGACTTGATTCAGCAATTAAGTGTGATACAAGCTCCTATTCTCTTGGGAGGTGATTTCATTATTGTATTATCTCCGGAATAAAAAGCAGGTGGACTTCCTGTCCAAATGAGTGCAGCTGCAGATTTTCAACATAGGATCAATATATGTAGACTCAAAGATGCACGATATGAGGGGAACAAATTCACCTGTCAAATAACCAAACTGGGAACAATAAAATCATACTATACATCAAATTAAACATTCATATGTAATACTGACACTTTCTGAGGACCTAGTTGTGTTTAAATTTATTACACTTTTTCATTGGTTGAAATAGTTCTTAATTAGTGTTAATAAAATTTTGGCGACAAAGTCCCCAGAATCCTGTCGGAGCATAGGATTTTTAACCTATTGTTTATGCGCTCTCTATCGGTAACAACATGCGGTGGACGTAGCCAAAATTATAAATTAATATTTAATTTGATTTGTAGTTAGATGTCAACGGTACCCGTCCGTATATTGAGAGAAACATGATTCTATTCCCATCCTCAATTTTTTTACAATCAATTTGTTTTTTTACAATCAATTTGATTGTATTAAATTAAAAGAAAAAGTGCTTAGCATTTTAGTTTTATAGTGTTGAAAATATAGATTACGGATTTTTAATAGTGATTTGAGTTTATGAGTAAATGTTTTGTTTTTCTATCTTCATGAATAGTATGTTAACTAATTTTAATTTCCAAAATAGGCATAAAAAATAAAACAGACCAATTTCGCTCACTGTGACAATAATGGAAAGTGTTAATTCCTTCAAGTGTTACGACATAGTGGATCATTGCATTAAGGGTATTGGAGAACACGGAAACGCGTCATTTGTCCAGGCCATCTCATTGTTTCTGCTAGTGGCTCCCATTGTATGGCAAATTTATGGTTGACAGCAAGACACATGAGCAAAAATTTTTAGAGTTATACATGAAGGTACATGAGGTCTATCTGGGGTCAAAGAGCACCCCGGTATTGTGCAACCACTTCACGTCCCCAAACAAGGACTCCACCCCGAATTTGGCAGCTTCACGGGTGGTGAGATATCTTGCCCACGATACTCGGTGTGTAGTGGGTGGACCCAATCCATTATTTTTATACTCGCCATAAAAAACGGTGGTGGGTGAATCCGTTCTCCGATTCCAAGAGATCCAACCTGCAGGATTCAAAAATCCGCTGATGTGTGACTCCATCACAACAGTGGTTGAGAAATTCCTCCACGGCCTGCCCAAGTATGTTTGAGCCGTCAAATTATCCAACGGAGTTATCACACAATGTTGGATAACTATTGAGCGTCCCACTTGGCTATCAAAATTTCCATGGGCCGTGATGGCTGTCGGGGTAAGATGGTGTAATTTTGGAACACCGATATTGCAAAGCCGAATATAAAATCGACGGTGCCAGTGATGACGCCCTCTATAAAATTGGCGACCTAGTTTTCATAGAGAGTGTCATGATAGGCATCGAAATAACACCGGTACATCACTGTTTTATCCGCGTCTGAGAAGAATGCAACAGCATGTTGCTTTTTTTGGGCCAGCCGTGTTCCTAAATCCCATATCCATGGCCAAGAACCCACTCCCACGCACAACTGCATGGTCTTTTCAAATTAAATTAGGGTAAATGTCAATATAGACAAATATTATAAATAATATTCAACAATGTAAAGAGAAATTACTGAAGGTGGATGTATCCCAAGTGTGAAGGACATCTATAACGCTCTTGTTGCCGGGAACGATTGTGACCATTTTGCCATCACCGTACATGGTCACATTGGATTGTACGATCTTGACGTATTCCATGTACGTGCCGGCTTTGACGTAGACGTTGAATCGATAAAAATTTTGCACGGGTATTCTGCGGATAAACTCATTTATTGGGGGGACGTCCCCAGTACCATCTTGTGCAACCTTTATATTTGGGTTTGCTTGGTGGAGTAACGGTGAATACACCGGCCTGAAAAACCCGGTTGTCGGAGTATTTGTTGACACACAAACAACAACTAGGACAACGAGGATGAAGAAAAGACAACTTTTGATTGGACTGTGCATGTTGATTAGACAATGCATATTAGAGACTATTGAGACTGGTGAGAAAGAGGAATGAAAAGGAATTCTTGTCTTGTTGATGACACTTGGTGAGGAATTCTTCTGGATGATATGTTATTGGGAGATAATGGGTCATTTATATAGGGGATAGCTTAACAATTACTTTTTACTCTAGTATTTACTTTAATTTATTTTTAACCCTAAACCACCTAAATATGTGTATATACTATCATAGAAAGATAAATTATGTACATATCTTATCATAGAAATACATTAAATAAGATATTTAGTTAGGTACAGAAATACACTTAATATGGTGAAAATTTGTGACATAAAAGCCAATATAATTAACAAAGGAGATTTATGAAGTTTCAAAATTGAAGGTGTGTACAACTAATTATAACTCAATTTTGATATGAACCGTAAATTTTCTTTCTTTTCACTTGGTGAAGTTTATCATATTTCCTAAATTGTGTTCATTTGTAGTTGTCTAACTTCTAATATTTTTTGGTTAGATTAACATCTAAGTGGATACCATGCATGTGCTGAAACTTTGTACAATTTGCCTCATTAAGTGTTGGGACTAACTATTCATATTAAACCAATAATAATCATTAGTCCAAACTTTGATAACAAACCAAAAAAACTTGATCTTGACAAGATGTAATAACTTTCTATATTTGTGGTGTGTAAGTTCAAGAGAGATACTAAGGAACAAAAAGGGTCACTCACACTGGCTGAAACTGAAGTCCAAACGAACTGTACAGATGATGACACACAAACAATTTCACAATCGGAGGATGAAGCTAATGAAAATTTTTCCATCCCATTGATTGTAGTCACAGCGAACCCTTTTGAAAAGCATTGGAGACTAATAAACAAAAGGGTATTGAAGAAGATCAACTTATATCAGAGGATGAGGCCGTTGATATTGGAGTAGAAGAGCTGCCACTATGGCATACAAAATATGATGATGATATCCCCAAAAAGAAGCGTCCATACAATAAAAAGCCTAAGGACTTCTACGAGGAATCTAGCATCCAAACCAAGTCAAAAGTAACACAACAATGAATATATCAACCCTGGTTTGAAATATCACAGGAATAACAATCCTCTTTCTTTAGCTCTTTTGAAGAAATTGATTAAATTGCATCAACTAACCTTGCTGGTTATGTTAGAACCTATTAAGGATAACACCCAACTATTACCAGTGAAACAGAAAATCAGGTTCAAATTCTCTACCTCTAATATTTGAAGTACTATTCGGTGCTTCTCGTCAGCTGATTGGGACATCAGAATCTGTTTTGATTCAGAGCAACTATTACTTCTGCAAATCCACCATGTGGCTATGGATTTCAAGTACTATCTTGGGGGTTGTTTATGCTAAATGTGACAGGGTTGAGCGATACCCATTTTGGACAGACTTGATTCAGCAATTAAGTGTGATACAAGTTCCTATTCTCTTGGGCGGTGATTTCAATATTGTATTATCTCCGGAAAAAAAAAGCAAGTGGACTTCCTGTCCAAATGAGTGGAGCTATAGATTTTCAACAGACAATCAATATATGTAGACTCAAAGATGCAGGATATGAGGGGAACAAATTCACCTGGTCAAATACGAAACTAGGAACAATAAAATCATACTATACATCAAATTAAACACTCATATATAATAGTGACACTTTCTGAGGACCTAGTTGTGTTTAAATTTATTACACTTTTCATTGGTCGAAATAGTCATTAATTAGTGTTAATAAAATTTCGGAAACAAAGTCGCCAGAATCCTGTCGGAGCATAGGATTTTTGACCAAATGTTTATGGGCTCTCTATCGGTAACAGTAAGAGGTGGACGTAGCAAAAATTATAAATTTATTTTTAATTTGATTTACAGTTAGATGTGAACGATACCCGTCCCAATATAGAGAGAAACATGATTCTATTCCCAACCTTAATTTTTTTATAACCAATTTGATTGTATTAAATTAAAAGAAAAAGTGCTTAAAATTTTAGTTTTACAGTGTTGAAAATATAGATTAAGGATTTTTAATAGTGTTTTGAGTTTATGAGTGAAAGGTTTGTTTTTCTATCTTCATGAATAGTATGTTAAATAATTTTAATTTCCAAAATCAACATAAAAATAAAACAGACCAATTTCATTCACTGTGACCATAATGGACAGTATTAATTCCTTCAAGTGTTACGACATGGTGGATCGTTGCATTAAGGGTATTGGAGAACACGGAAATGCGTTATTTGTCCAGGCCATCTCATTGTTTCTGCTAGTGGCTCCCATTATATGTCAGATTTATGGTTGAGAGCATGAAACATGAGCAAAAGTTTTCGAGTATACATATAGGTACATGGGGTCTATCTGGGGTCAAAGGGCACCCCGTTATTGTGTAGCCACTTCACGTCCCCAAACAAGGACTCCACCACCAATTTTGCAGCTTCACGGGTGTTGAGATTTCTTGTCCACGGTTCTCGGTGTGTAGTGGCTGCACTCAATCTATTATTTTTATACTCGCCATAAAAAACGGTGGTGGATGGATCTGTGCACCGATTCCAAGAGATCCAACTTGCGCGATTCAAAAATCCGCCGATGTGCGACTCCATCACAACCATGGTTGAGAAATTCCTCCACGGCCTGCCCAAGTATGTTTGAGCCGTCAAATTATCCAATGGAGTTATCACACAACGTTGGATAACTATTGAGCCTCCCACTTGGCTATCAAATTATCTCTTGGCCGTGATGGTTGTCGGGGTAGGATGGTGCAATTTTGGAACACCGATATTGCAAAGCCGAATATAAAATCAACCGTGCTGGTGATGATGCACTCTCTATAAAATTAGCGACCTAGTTTTGCATAGAGAGTGGCCTGATAGGCATCGAAATAACACCGGTACATCACCGTTTTATCGGCGTCTCAGAAGAATGCAACAGCTTGTTGCTTATTTGGGCCCGTCCTGTTCCAAAATCCCATATCCATGGCCAAGAACCCACTCCCACGCACATCTACATGATCATTTCAAATTAAATTAGGGTAAATGTCAATATAGACAAATATTATAAATAATATTTATAAATGTAAAGACAAATTACTGAAGGTGGATGTATCCGAAGTGTGAAGGACATCTATAACGCTCTTGTTGCCGAAAACGATTGTGACCTTGCCATCACCGTACATGGTCACATTGGATTGTACGATCTTGATGTATTCCATGTACGTGCCGGCTTTGACGTAGACGTTGAATCGATAAAAATTTTGCACGGGTATTCTGCGGATAGACTCATTTATTGTGGGGACGTCCCCAGTACCATCTTATGCAACCTTTATATTTGGGTTTGCTTGGTGGAGTAACGGTGAATACACCGGCCTCAAAAACCAGGTTGTCGGAGTATTCGTTGACACACAAACAACAATTAGGACAACGAGGATGAAGAAAAGCCAACTTTTGATTGGACCATGCATGCTGATTAGACAATGCATATTAGAGACTAGTGAGAAAGAGGAATGGAGAGGAATTCTTCTCTATGATATGTTATTGGGAGATAATGTGTCATTTATATAGGGGATAGCTTAACAATTACTTATTATTATAGTATTTACTTTAATTTATTTTTAACCCTAAACCACCTAAATATGTGTATACTATCATAGAAAGATAAATAATGTACATATCTTATCATAGAAATACATTAAATAAGATATTAGTTAGGTATTGACTTGGTCATACCCTTAATATGGTAAAAATTTGTGACATAAAAGCTAATATAATTGACAAAGTAGATTTATGAAGTTTCTAAATTGAAGGTATGTACAACTAGTTAAAACTCAATTTTGATATGAAACGTAAATTTTCTTTCTTTTCACATGGTGAAGTTTATAATCTTTCCTAAATTGTGTTCATTTGTAGTTGTCTAACTTCTAATATTTTTTGGTTAGATTAACATCTAAGTGTGTACCGTGCATGTGCTGAAACTTAGTACAATTTGCCTCACTAAGTGTAGGGACCATCTATTCATATTAAACCAATAATAATCATTAGTCCAAACTTTGATAACAAACCAAAAAAACTTAATCTTGACAAGATGTAATAACTTTCTATGTTTGTGGTGTGTAAGTTCACGAGAGATACTAAGGAACAAAAAGGGTCAGTCCAAACGGACTGTGCAGATGATGGCACGCAAACAATTTCACAGTCGGAGGATGAAGCTAATGAAACTTTTTCCATCCCATTGACGGTAGTTCCCACAGAGAACTCTTTTGAAAAGCATTGAGAGACTGACAAACAAAAGGGTATTGAAGAAAATCAACTTATATCAGAGGATGTGGCCGTTGATACCGCAGTAGAAGAGCTCCCACTATGGCATACAAAACATGATGATGATATCCCCAAAAAGAAGCGTCCATACAATAAAAAGCCTAAGGACTTCTACAAGGAATCCAGCATCCAAACCAGGTCAAAAGTAACACAATAATGAATATATCAACTCGAGTAATAAACAATCCTTTTTCTTTAGCTCTTTTGAAGAAATTGATTAAATTGCATCAACTAACCTTGCTGGTTATGTTAGAACCTATTCAGGATAACACCCAACTACTACCAGTGAAACAGAAACTCAGGTTCAAATCCTCTGCCACTAATATTTCAAGTACTATCTGGTGCTTCTCGTCAGCTGATTGGGACCTCAAAATCTGTTTTGATTCAGAGCAACTATTACTTCTGCATATCCACCATGTGGCTATGGATTTAAAGTACTTCTTGGGGTTGTTTATGCTAAATGTGACATGGTTGAGCGATACCCATTTTGGACAGACTTGATTCAGCAATTAAGTGTGATACAAGCTCCTATTCGCTTGGCAGGTGATTTCAATATTGTATTATCTCCGGAAGAAAAAGCAGGTGGACTTCCTGTCCAAATGAGTGCAGCTGCAGATTTTCAACAGACGATCAATATATGTAGACTCAAAGATGCAGGATATGAGGGGAACAAATTCACCTGGTC
>JAOYMZ010004735.1:0-23437 GCA_025802335.1 Pinguicula primuliflora | reverse complement strand
CCGTTTAACGGAGGGTTCACATTTCCCCTTGGGTTAAGTAGTCCTAAATAGGGTTTTAGAAAATTCCGGCGACGAAGCCGCCGGAACCGAAACTAACTATGTACATATGCAATTCAATGTATAAGGATTCTAACGATGTGCCCAATTCCGTCAACGGGCGATCCTAGTGGTGGGAAATGACTTGAGGGCAAAAACTGAGGGCAACGGAGCCTTCCCGTATATGTATATATATATATATATTTAACCCAACTATCCAAATGCCCATTCGACAAACACGTTGAAATCCGATTTCCGTCCTGACGAACCCTAGACATAGTGCCTTCTCAATCTCACTTTCTCCCGACGATTACAAGGTACTTTCTGCCTAATTCTCACATCTACGTCTCATTTCGTTTAGTGAATCATAGTTTACTAATTGTGAGCTTTCATGTGTTGCAAATTGTTGGGTAACTGGATTTATGAATTGTTCGGTTTCTGGGTTTAGGAATTGTTTGGTTTCTTAGTTGACAAATGGTACGAGATTCTAAGGTTACGAACCTTTCAAGATGGCAAAGTATTTCAATGGTGTTTACGAATTTTGCTTATGTTTATGAATTTGTGCGTATGCTTATGAATTGTATATGATTAGTTTTTGCGTAGGCCATTATATTTTGCATAAGAATCTTGCATATGTGCTTATGTTTATGCTTATGCTGTTGCTTATGATTATGACTTTTTTGTACGACTAGTTGTGCGATGGATATAAGACACCAAGGGCTAACACCAGGAAGTCCAAAGTGACAACATGCACACAAATTCAATTTGTTGGTGAAACAAGTTCTGTGGACATCTTGCAGAGTTTCCCCTCAGTGGCTTGGGTTGAGTCTCCTTTTGTGCTTGGAAGGCGGACCAAATCAAATGCTGAAAGAGCAGCAAATCTGTTGGATATTCGGGCAGAGTATGTGGCTACTAATGATGATTATTCTGATGAAGAACAACATGAACAGTAGGGGGAAAGCCCCACCCAAGGTTAATAGCGCAAGTGAAGAGGGTCGTGGTGGCAAGCGTAGGAGATTCAGCTATTCCTTCTAGTGATCAACACCACCACAGTAGTTATAATTGGATGAGCTGCGTGTTTCGTCCATATCTCGCTAAATTTGTGGGTGAAGAAGTATGAGGTCAGCTACTCCACTCATGGCTTGGGATTGGAAGCCGTGGTCAAGATACTGAAGATTTGGAAACACTATCTATACGGGAAAAGATGCAACATCCTTGTTGATCACAAGATAGTGTGTTACCTTTTCAGTCAGAAAGGGGTTATTATGAGATAGCGTCGTTGGATAGGACTAATTAAGGATTATGTGATGGAGACTCAGTATCACCCGAGCATGGATAATCAAGTGGGCACACACAGACAGACGGGTTTGGCTAATATATTTTTTATGCTATCTCGGGAATGAGATAGCTTGGACATTGAGGTTGGGCCCCATCACCACTCAAATAGCTACCCTGTGCGCATGATCTAGTCTAATTGGTCAGGTACTGAAAGCACAATAGAAGAACGTCCTCATTCAATGAGCTTTAAAGGCAATTACTGATGATGAGACTAGCCAGCAATTGACAACGATGGATGTGTCTTAAAATTGGAAGAATGTGGATTCTGGATGTTGTAAACTTGAAAGAGGATGTTTTGAAGGAGGCACATCGATCACGTACCAAAATTCATCCCGCAGACAACAAAATGTAACAGGACCTCAAGAAAACTTACTGGTGACTGAATATGAAGTGTCAAGCAGCTGATTTTGTAGACAAATGCATGATATATTAGCAAGTTAAAGTTGAATACCCAAGACTCAGAGAGAATTGCAACCACTTGAGATACCCCAATGGAAGTGAACATATGATCATGGATTTTGTTGTGGGATTACCATGAACATCATGGAAGCATGATACTATTTGGGTAATCATGGACCGATTCACGAAGTGTGCTCACTTCCTCCTCCTTTCACTTACTCTTAGTATGAATGAATCAGCTAGCCTACAAGTATATCAATCAGTGCCTATGAGCATTGTGTCTGATTGGGATTCGCGGTTCACTTCCTGTTTTTGACGGAGTATGAAGGAGTGTTTGGGTACAGAGTTGAAACTCAATACAGCTTACTATTCACAAACGGATGAAAAGTCGAGTGGACCATCCAAACCTTTTTTTATAGGACCATCTAAACTTTAAAAAATATGTTATTATTATTTTTTAATACGGTTTATCATTTAAAGGGTATAGTTTTAAAATTTTATATTTTTAATGACGAAGTTATTATAATACTGAATATTATTTTTTATATATTTTAAAAAAACTTATTTGGACGTTTTTTAAGGTTTACTTAAAAAAATATGTTCACATGTTAAAATAAATCATTTTTATCGAGTGCCAGAATTTTCTACCAAAAAAAATTGCCTGGCATCATCCAAGAAATAATAGAGGCTTACCGTTCTTACAGTTAGGCGGTAGCAACTCTACCCGAATTTTTTTTCGATATTGAATTTGTCGAAATTTATTATTGGCCGTTGGATCTGTGCTTCAATGGCCGAGATCATTTCACTTAAAATTTAAATGAAATGATCACCGACGTTGAAGCACAGATCCAAAGGCTAATAATAAATTTCGACACCATAAGACAAAATTCAGTACCATAAGTTCGGCATCATAAAAAAATTCTAACTCTACCCACCAACTCATCACTACCTCTAGACCTATATAACATTCATCTGGCCATTTCACAAGGTCTTTAGATCTCTAATCCCAGTTAAGCTCATTCATTTCCTTCATTTGACAAGGTTTTTAGATCTCTAATCACTCACGCGATTTACGAAAATGGCACACGAAGGAATTCTGCTAGGAATGGGAAATCCGCTTCTCGACATTTCTGCCGTTGTGGATCACGAATTCCTGGAAAAGTTAGTTCTAATGTTATTTATTTATTTGTGCGAGCATTTGGATCTGTACGCACTTTACGAATAGATCTGGTGTTTTGGTCGTCTTTTCCGGGAGTGGCTATAGTTTTGCTGATCTGTTGTGAAATTTTGCTTGTTAATTGATTCCAAGTCTAATTTTAGCAGTTTTCTGTGTATGCGAACTATCTTAAGCCAGATCTGAGGATTCACATTTGACATTCTTCTGGTCAATATCTTAGTCGGAAAATTGTTATAGCTAATCTGGTTTCATTGCAATACAGGTATGATCTTAAATCAAACAATGCAATTCTCGCCGAGGAAAAACACTTGCCTTTGTGAGTCATGTTCTGAAATATATTGTTCTTTATTTATACGATATGCTCATTATCAGGACGGGGTGTCAGGAGACTTGTTTGATTCTTATGGTTCAATGATTTAAGCTTTATTTTATTGGATACGTGCTGTTATTCAGGGTATTGTACATATGAGGTACCAATTTTGCTGCAATGCAATTAATTTGATTCACACAATGAAATTGGTTACAAATATAATTCAATACATTAGTTGTTTTCAGTAACTCCCTAGTTAAGTCCTTTATTGCTGATGCCCATTAATTTTTTTATCTTTTCAATTGAATCTATCAAAATAATGGACATTTCTTATATGAGATGTGGATAAGCATGTTTGCCAAGATCCTTGATCTGCATGCCTAATGTTTTTTTTAATGTGATCTAGTTTCTCAATTAAAAGGTAAATTCAACCAATAATGTGAAACAACTACCGCAATTACCTTTGCTTGAATATTTCTTGGGTGTTTGATTCCTAGTTCCTACTCATTTTATGGGTTCCAGCATAGGTATTGGTGAATAATAATGTCAAATAATTATGAAATCTATAAATTAGTCAACACATCTTGTACAGTAAATAATGTAATTTTTCCTCTTTATTATGCATTTATGCTGTATGATCCATGATGTCATTCGGTGACGATTTATCCCTTAAATAATCTATTTTCAGGTATGAAGAATTGGCATCCAAGTACAAAGTGGAATACATTGCTGGAGGTAGATATCATTGCCCGGGACTAGAAATTTTTTGTTCTCTTGTTACTCTTTTTTCAAAAGTTACATCCAAATCCAAGTATAGTAACTAATATGATATTTTCTTGCAGGGGCTACTCAAAACTCTATAAGAGTTGCTCAGGTACACTACATGGTCTTACTAATAAATCTATGCCATTCCATCTGTTGATGATTAAGTGCTTAACTGTTTTCATGGTGCCATCTGCAGTGGATGCTACAAATTCCCGGGGCAACCAGTTACATGGGTTCCATTGGTAAGGACAAATTTGGGGAGGAAATGAAAAAAAATGCAGCTCAGGCTGGTGTTAAGGTAAGGGGTTCTCTTAAATTTCTCTCGTTTTTCCTTTCTTCATTATATTTCTTCTGGTTTCTGAAGAAACTGTCGTCGGGCCGTGGCTGGATTCTATATTTTTCATTGACTAGTCTGCAAAATATAGTTATCATATAATGTAGTTCATTATGGCACTTTATTTACTTTTTTAATACTTCACACTTTATTGTTTGTGTCTGACATTGTTCTTAATGAATACGCTCCAACTGTTTATCATATTCTTGTATACCTTGTGTATGTTTTCACCAGGTCCATTATTATGAAGATGAAAATCCAACTGGTACTTGTGGTGTTTGTGTCGTTGGTGGTGAACGGTTTGTTTCTTTTAGTGACGACACTTTCTGCTCCTTGCTTTCCTGGGTTAACCGAATAATGAATTCATATGTTCCAGGTCGCTTGTTGCCAATTTGTCAGCTGCAAATTGTTACAAAATTGATCATCTGAAGCAACAGGAAAACTGGGCATTGGGTATGATCAGACAACTTGACATGTATGTTAATGCTACATGGATTTTGATGCTTACTCTATTAATCTTTCAACAGTGGAGAAGGCCAAGTACTACTACATTGCCGGATTTTTCCTCACTGTTTCCCCAGAGTCTATCATGCTTGTTGCTGAGCATGCAGCAGCCAATAACAAGGCATGAAATTAAATGCAAAAAAACGTATAATGTCTACTTCTGTAATTTATTTTTCTCCTAACATCCAATTCAAATGCAGGTTTTCTCAACAAATCTTTCTGCTCCATTTATCTGTGAGTTCTTCAAGGATGTACAAGACAAAGTTCTTCCGTAAGGCTGATATGTTACTGCTTTTAACAACCTAATTCTTTACAAATTACAAGTAGAGTTCTTAATTGAGGGCCTGCTTCTACATTTCAGGTACGCCGACTACGTTTTCGGAAATGAAACAGAGGCAGTAACATTCTCCAAAGTTCATGGCTGGGAGGTACTGGTTGTCTGAGTGCTACATTTACTAGTTTTTCTTCTCACATGAGCCTTATATCTCGTTTTACGCTGGCAGACGGAAAATGTTGAAGAAATAGCTTTGAAAATTTCAGAGTTGCCCAAGGCATCTGGTAAGCAAAAGAGGATTACTGTGATTACACAGGGCGCAGATCCCGTTGTTGTTGCTGAAGACGGAAAGGTTAAGTTGTTGCCTGTCATTCCGTTGTCCAAAGAAAAACTTGTGGATACCAATGGTGCAGGTGAATAGTACTTATTTACACGACTTGAATCTGTTTTGACTGTAATTAAGAATCTCCTAGTTTTCTTTTTCCCTGTCTTCTGCTTAAAAGTACTTATTTAGACGAGGTGATATTTTTTTTATTTTATTTTTGCGGGATGGGGTGGTACGAGATTCGAACTCTTGAATATTAACCATCTTTTTAAGGTGATCTCGGTGACGAGGTGATATTAACCATCAACTTTTCCTATCATTGTATTGTAGGTGATGCCTTCGTTGGTGGTTTTTTGTCCCAGTTGGTTCTCCAAAAGTCCATTGAAGAGTGCGTGAGAGCTGGGTGCTACGCAGCCAACGTTATCATTCAGAGATCTGGCTGCACATACCCGGAGAAGCCGGACTTCAAATGAACATTCTCGAGTATTATTGATTAAATTTCCTGTCTCAGTCCCAAACTTTACATTTTCATTGTAGCAGTCGTGTCCGCGGTTTACATAAATCCATTGTAGCGCCTGAGCTACTCTTATAAGTATTGTTTCCAAGGGATATTGTATTTCGCTACATTAGCTTCATCAACCAACTTTACACACGGATTATGTGTTGTTCTTACACCTCCCGGCTCTCTTATATCTGGTAAATTTGGGTTTGGCTTAGGGGTGGACAAATGGGACGGTCCAAGAATCGTTTGGATTGAGAATCGGGAACTGTTTTCCCGAAATTATCGGAAATTCGGAAAAATGGGACGGTTCCGGCCCTGAAAATTTGATTTCCGTCGGTATCGAGACGGTTCCGGGTACCATATACCCTTATCGAGAAATACTCGATAAGGGACCGATAAGGAACCGATAAAGAATAAAACATAATTTTCCCGATAAGGGATCATTACCGTCCCGATAAGGAACTGATAAGAAACCGATAATGGTTTAATTTTTTAAAAAAATTAAAAAATAAAAGGAATTAAAAGGAAAAATTTCTTATCGATTCATTATCGGTCCCTTAGCGGTTCCATAACGGGAATGTAGAACTGTTCCCGAACTGATAAGGAACTGATCCCGAACCGATAAGGAACTGATCCCGAACCGATAAGGAACCGTTCCCGATAAGGAATTGTTCCCGATAAGGAATCGTTCCAGAACCGATAAGGAACCGTTCCAGAACCGATAAGGAACCGTTCCAGAACCGATAAGGAACCATTCCCGAACCGAACCGATACTCGTATTCCCAATTTTTTCGGGAATGTGAGTATCCAGGACGGTTCCGGTTCTGATTTTCCGATCCCAAACCTTAACGGGACGGGAACGGGTATTGCCAATACCCGTCCCGAATTCCCGTTTGTCCACCCCTAAATTGGCTAGCGAATTCGAGGCTGTAGTCGACTTATTCGCTTAACTTGAGAGGCAATTAATAGATAATAGATGAATAGTAGAACATGTATTATATTGTTTTTTTGTAGGTAGAACATGTATTATATTGTTGGTTACTGATCCCATTGTGCAATTAATTCTCTGCTAAAAAAACTGAGTACTCCTTGGCTCAAGAATCTGTGATCGAAGGTCCTAGCACTTTTAAGTGTGTGTACACCTTTCACTCACACTACATGGGAGCACACACAAAGATGTTAGTGTGTGGGATCTTTCTATTTAGGAATGTGAGAGGGTGTAGGAGGTGCCTTAAATCATTTTTGGTGATCAAAACCTTGTGAAGAAATGTAGCACTTCTATCACTTTTATCCTCTCCGGGAGATGTTTTTATTTTTGGGTGAGTTAAGAAGTTTTATTGATGTATTTTGTTCGGAAATGCTACATTTACATAAAGATTTTGTACTCAATTGAATACACGTCGTTTTGACTTGTGTGAAGTTAAAACGACGTCGTTTTGACTTAACACTTAAGTCAAAACGTCGTTTTGACTTGTGTACTCAATTAAGTATAAAATATGTGAGTATGTTTAGCATTTTTGTATTTCGTTCTTCACCGTCATTTTTGTATTTCGTTCTTCACCATTTCCCCCATTTCATTGGGCTACATACAACTTATTGGGTTTCTATACCATTCACCATATCCAAAACATAAGTTTTGATTTGTATTCGATAGATCACCAATTGCGCTTGCAGTTCTTCCTATGAGAATGCAACTTCATTCCTCATCCGCCATATGTCGCAGATCGTCAATTGCCAGATTCAGGGCCATCTGTCGGAGCTCCAGTATTCTCAGATATCCGAATCAATTTCTCAAAGTTATCCACATGCAACTGCTGTATTTCAAGCCATTCAAAGAGCAGTTTCCAAATCTTACAGGTTTCCGGGCATAATAAGAATAGATGGGCAACATTTTCATGTTCAAGATGGAAGAGGGGACATTGAAGGGTTGCTGGTTGAATCCCCCTTCAAATCAAGCCATCCGTTGTCGGAATACAATTGTGAAGTAGTTCCAGTAAAATCCAGAGATTTGGTAGGTACTAGTTTATGCCAAGCTTTCTGAGCAACAGGATTTGTCTCTATTTCATCCCATTCGTTCTTCATAATTACTTCATATATTTCTGCATTAGAATATTGCTCGGGTAGATTAGATTTCAGGATCAAAGTATCTTCACGATTACAGAACTATGGAGCAAACTGCAGTCCGGATAACAGCTGACGTAGTTCAAATAGCTCTATTTCAGAGCAATTATGGTGCCACAGCCACGCCCAATTTCATTTACCATTCGAACATTCTCATCTAACTTTCTCGTGTATTATTGCTAGTTTATCTACCACATTTAGATAGATGTTAGGATACAACACTGAATCGGTTGATCCCCCAACCATATATCCAGCCCAAAATGGAACTGTGCAGATTACCCACCTTCTTCTCAACATGAGATTGAAACCAAGTAGAGGATAGGACATGTTTATCCAAATCCTGCCACCAGATAGAAGATTTTACTGTAGCTCTTTTAGACATGTTTATTTCTCCATATAGCGAGGCTAGTACTTGCTTCCATAATCCATCACTTTATGTCACGAGTCTAAAGTCCCATTTTCCGAGTAGGGATAGATTAAACTGCTGAAGAGCCTTCACTCCCAAACCCCCTCTTAGATAATGGGTTGTGGTCCTCCATTTTGCGCAAATGGCGTCTAAATGCCCGTTCATACCATTTATATGGGCGCCTAAATTATGAGCTACCCAGAAGCATCAGGGACCGTCGACGACTTTCTAAGATAGAGATATTTTCATGTTTCAGACTTAGAATTGGAAAAAAAATTGAAAACAGACGGTTTGAACTGGACCGGCGATCTGCTGGTTTGGTTCGTCGGTTTGATTTTCTTCAAACCGCGGTTTGAATCGCCAAACTATGGGTTTTAATTTTTTTTAATTTTTTTAAAATGTAGAGAGAGTCGTTTGGCTCTTCTTCCAATCAGGCAATGACACGTGTCACTGCCTGATTGGAGGAAGAGCAAAATGGCTATTTTTTTAAATGTAATATTTTTTTAGGGATATTCAATTTCCCGTATAAATACCCCCTCTCTCCCTCCTAAACCTCACAAAACAATTTACTTTTATCTTTGTATTCTCCTATTATCTAATTCTCAAATTTTATAGATTATGGATTGTTCATCAACTTCTTCATCTAAGAAGAAAAGGAAATCCGATGTGTGACAACACTTTTCTTATGAGGTGGAGAACGATGAAGAGGACACGAAGAAAGAGTTGGCTAGTTGCAAATATTGTTCAAAGGCTTACAAGGTCGATTCTAATGTCGACACTTCAACCATGAGAACCCACTACCTAAAGAAACATAACTCCTCTACTCCTTCCGAGGTATGCAAACACAACTCCAATTTAGTAAGGATGGGTCGGTAAACATTTGGAGATATGATGATCGAACTTCTAGAGATGCTTTAGTTAGATTAATTTGTTGCAAGAATTTGCTTATTAGTATTGCGGATAGTGACTACTTTAAGAAATTTTGCAAAATACTCTGTCTCGGGTATACTAGATTGGTAGGGTTACAATTAAAAATGATATTATGGAATATTATAATAATCACAATTTTATGCTCCGAATTTGCCTCTAATAATTATACATTTGCTTTAACTTGTGATATTTGGCCATGTTCTACATCTAGAGACTCATATATAAGTGTGGTTGCACATTATACAGATGTGAATTGGATAATTAAAAAGAAAATAATTGGTATGAAATTAATTATTAGATGTGGTGCAGATGATATATATGATGGTGTAGAAGATAAACTAGTGTAGTATGAAATTAAAGATAAAATTATTTCTTTGACTATAGATAATGATTCGGCTAATACTCTTGCATATAAAAATTTGAATGCAAATTTGGTGAATCAATATTGAACTAAACTTATTCATCAAATGTGTTTTTGTCATGGTTTTTTGGGTAATTAAACGATTTCATTCAAAAAAAAAGTATTGCTACTCTGAGAATCTATAAATGCTTCAGCATCTAATATTACAAGTTTCCAAAGGATTTAAGAGCCAGTCTATGATCGTTGCCACTGGTGGTTTCAGATGCCTTGTGTCCAGCCAGTACCAGAC
Source organism: Pinguicula primuliflora (assembly GCA_025802335.1). Taxonomy (NCBI): domain Eukaryota; kingdom Viridiplantae; phylum Streptophyta; class Magnoliopsida; order Lamiales; family Lentibulariaceae; genus Pinguicula; species Pinguicula primuliflora. The sequence goes on along the minus strand of JAOYMZ010004735.1, from coordinate 13,366 downwards.
AGTTGCTTGTGCAATGTGCAAAATATTATCCATTCCTTCTTGATCAAATCGGATGCAATGTCTCTCCTTCCATAAATACCATACGTAGCCTCCCAGATGGCTTTCAGAATTTGCTTTCCATGGCCGTTTGCAGTGACACTGATAAACTGTAAGAAGTGCTCTTGAACAGTTGGCTGCATTTGGTGTGCTACACCATGCCAACCTGCTATGTTATTCCACTCCTCCGGCGCATGACAACAGTGGAGAAATAGACGAGGGATCGTTTCTTTTGAGAGACCACACCAGACACATCTTCTAACTTGCTCAGCTATCTGAACCCCTCGTGCATTCAGATTATCCATTGTGGCAATTCAGTTTTGCAGTAATCTCCAGCTGAACATTTGCACTCGTTTTGGGGCTATCTTACCCTACACTTGCGCCAGATAACTCTGGGGATTAATATCCTGTGTATGTGTTGTATTGAGTATTAGCTTATAAGCACTGACTACTGTAAAACCATCCTCTCCTTCTACTTCCCACTGCCATTTATCCTCCTCAATCTCGTCAAGCTGACATCCAACAACTAGTAGTTCAAGTTCAGCTTGCTTATCATGTTCCCAGGATCTCAATTCTCTTCTATATTAGATATTCACTATAATAGCATTCTCAGCATTTAGAACCTCATGGATCGTAGTACTTCTGTGAGTTGTGAGATGGTATAGCATGCTATACTCTGTAGCCATAGGACCCTCCACTGACCAATTAGTGACCCAGAAAAGGGTCTTATCCCCGCGACCAAGACACATTTTCACCTTACTGGTAAACTAGTTCTGCTTAGCACTCTCTTGCAATATATCAGTCCAGATTTTCGCAGTATTTCCTGGCATTGTGAGTAGGGTAAGCTCAATCATGTAATCCTGCGCCTGAAAATATTTTTCACGAATGACCTTAACCCAAAGAGCTTCAGGTTCATTGACAAATCATCACAACCACTTGGCGAGCAGTGAGGAGTTAATCACTTTTAGGTCTTTGATCCCCAAACCTCCTTCCCTCTTGGTCAATACGATATCAATCCATTTGACCCAATGTATAGGTCTATTCGTCTGTGAGTTGGTCTTCCATATGAACTTCATGAGTATTTTAGTCATTTTCTTGATGACCACTTGCGGAGCCTTGAACACTGATAGATAAGTAATGCAAAGACTAGACAAAGTGACCTTCAAGAGGGAGATCCTACCAGCAAAGGACAGAAATTTATTCTCCTGCGACAACAACTTCTCTTCCATTTTCCTCAACAACGGATCCCACATCACTTGTCGTCCAGGATTCCCCACAAGAGGGAGGCCAAGATATGTGAAAGGCAACTTTCCTTTCTGACATCGCAACTGTTCAGCATATTCTATCATACTCATCTCATCGACATTGATGCCAAATAATCCACTCTTCAAGAAATTGACACTGAGGCCTAAGATTAGCTCAAATGAATGAAGTATACCTTTGATCGTCTGTACATTGTTTTCAGACCCCTCTATAAGTAGCAGTGTATCATCTGCATATTGCAAATGATTCACAACCAACTGCTCCACTCTAGCTCCTCTGTTCAAATTTTTCTCCTCAGCACTGTTTATCAGAATGCTCAGACCCTCTACTGCAATGATGAATAATAAAGGGGACAGAGGATCGCCTTGTCTAAGGCCACGTTCTAGTTTAAACTCATCCCCTTTACTGCCATTTATCGAGTCTGTTGCTTGCGCTGTGGTTACACATTTTTGCATCCAACGAATCTATTTCGAGTAAAAACTGAACTTACCAACATTGTGAGCAGATAGGACCACTCAATTGAATCAAATGCTTTAGAGAAGTCAACTTTGAAAAGTAGCAGCTGTTGTCCATTCCGCTTATAAGAGTAGATCACCTCATTAGCTGTGACAATGTCATCTAAGATTTGCCTCCCTTTGATGAGACCTGTCTGACTGCTAGCAATAATCTGCTTTGTAACGTTACTCAGCCTCTTCGCTAATCATTTGGACAAGATCTTGTATACACAGCCTACCAAGGAGATCAGCCGATACTGTTCTAACGTCACTGGGTTCAGAACCTTCGATGCTAGTGTGATCGTAGTAGACACCAAACCCTTAGATATTCTCCCTGTCAGGTAAAATTCATTCACAAAGCTGATTATGTTTTGCTTAATCACACCCCAATGCCTCTGGACAAAATAGAAGTTGTGCTGTCGGGTCCCAGGCTTTAGATGCTGAGCAAGACCACACTGCCTCTTTGACATCTTCTTTAGTGAATTCTTTTATCAGATCCACATTTTCCTGTTCAGTTACAGTCTGCTCAACTGATGCCATAATGGTAGGTTGTTGCCACTGTTTAGTACTGTAATATGTTTTGAAGAAACCTATCATCCCCTTTTTAACCTCAGCCACTTCCTCAACCCGACTTCCTTGCATATGAAGATCTCTCAAACCATTTCTTCTGTGATGTTTCTTCATCCTGGCGTGAAAGTATTTAGAGTTTTCATCCCCATAACGCATCCACCTAGACCTTGACTTTTGCATCAATATTTTCTCATGCTGTAATATAACTTTCGGTAGATTTTGCCAACAAACCTGTCTCGCTTCCTTTTCTATCGTACTCAGTGGGCGCAACTCTGCTAATATATCCAAGAATGCCAAGTGGTTCTTAAATTGCTCAATAGTTCTATCTGTTTTGCCAAATACCGTCCTGTTCCAATCGATCAGTTTTTGTCTCAGGAGCTTCAACTTATGATGTATCGTATATCCCTTAGTTTCGGTCACTTGTAACTTTTGCTATTCTGTTCTGACAAAATCATCAAATCCCTCAACCTCATTCCAGCAGTTTAGTGTCCTCATCCCCCAATGTGTACTTGCCATGTTATAAATCTTATTGTTCAAAGTGGTATAGAAGAATTAAAACCTTATTTTGAAAAGTTAAAGTCTTGCATTACTTTGATTAGAGCTTCAAACACTAGAATATTTAAATTTAAAAGAATATACGAAGTATATAATATGTCTCAAAAGAAATTAAATATTGATATGCCCGTAAGATGGAACTTCACTTATAAAATTTTAGTAGATTTTATTGCATATCAGCTTTCATTTTCTACATTTATTTTCGCTAGTACTAGTGATCATGTCTTTTATGATTATGAATGAGTATTACTTGCCAAATTTGTCTTGTTTTTAAAACCATTTTATGATGTAACCAATGAATTAAGTGGAACATATTATCCAACTTTTAATCATGTTTTATTACATATTGGTATACTTGGTAAAAATTTATATTCTAACTTTCATGATAAAGATCCTGGTCTTATTGTTCTGCCTATGATTGCTAAAGTTAAACAATATTGGTTAGATATTCATTCTTTGTATTGTTATGTTATGATTTTGGATCCTACAAGAAATTTAATCGGTTTGTCAAATGGCATTACTCACATTGTGGGGATTGTGGGGAAGGATTATATGAATCAATATCAAGAAGTTCAATTAACTTTGCAACTAATGTTTCATAAGTATGATCAAGTTTTAGGTCAAAGAATAGACCCAAGTCGTGAAGAAGATGATGATAATGAGATCCAACCACCGGAAGATAATATTTTTGATCCCAATTGCAAATGACCGATCTAGACAGTCAGGCGATGATATCCGAGATGGAACCATCACAACCCACAGTGCTTGGAAACGAACTTGCACAGTATCTTCAAGCTCCTGCATTTTGGCTCAAGAAGTTGCCTTTCGATATCTTGAAGTGGTGGAGTTTTCGTTCGATGGAGTTCCCGGTATTTTCGATTTTAATGCTAGATTTGCTAACCACTCCAGCATCTTACATATCATCGGAGTCAGAGTTTAGCAATGTCAAACTCATTATGACTGATAGGAGAACGTGCTTGACACCACATATAGTAGAAGTCTTATCTAGGCATCCGAGATTGGGAGTGAGATAATAGAAGAGCCAAAAATTTTGTTGATGGAAAAAGTTGATTTTTTTTTAAAATTATGCCAAGAGTGTTGTACTTTTTCCTCTTTTCGGATTTTAAAATAGTTATAAGACATTTACTCAACTTCCAAATATTTTGTAATATTTTTCTTGATTTTTAAAATATTTTTTTAGAATTTTAATATAATTTTTTTAAAATTGTTTTTTATTTTTTTAATAATACCCGACCTAGGGCGGGTTGGGTCAGGTATTCGGGTCCCAGTTTCGCGATCCAACCGGACCGCGAAAACCTGGAATATTCGAACCGGAACTAGTGTCCGAGTTTAAACCGGGACACGGTTTGGTCCGGACCTTCATCTCCGTTCGAACTACCAACAACACTTTAATCGGGACATTATATTAAGGTTTTTTTGGACCGCAAAACTGGCAATGTTCGGTCCGATCTTTGACTGGACCAAGTGTCTCAATTTAAAACATTGTTTGCGAGAACTTTTGCATAGCTCATTTTACCTTTTCGGTTTGGTCCCACTTTCACCTCTGTTAGAAGTGCCAATAATCAGAACCGTTCCTATGGTCAGTTTTCCCTTGCGTGGACAATTTTTTCAATTAGTCATCCGTTCTTGAAATTGATTGCACTATTGGAAAGATTATACATTGAATTGCACATGTTCAAGTTTTGGTGATATTTTGACGACGTTATCACTGTTTAACGGAGGATTATAAACCCCCTTGGGTTAAGTAGTCCTAAATAGGGTTTTAGAAATTTTCGACGACGAAGTCGTCGGAAACCGAACCAAAGCACGGGACTTTTCATCTATAATGTATAAGCTTTCCAATGGTGCGATCAATTTTGAGAACAGGTGGCTAATTAAAAAAATTGTACACGCAAGGAAAAAACTGACCACAGTAAAACTGTCCATAAAAACTGAACTGTATCAATAATAATTTAATTGGGTCAATATATTAAGTTTTTTTTTCCATCCTACCCATATCCGATCCGACCGTGATCCAACCAGCGGTCTGAAATTCCCAAATTCCCAATTGGTGCCGAGAAAGTATAGAACCTCCTTCCCCTCCGATGAACACCCGCAATCCGGCGCGGCCACCGCCGATTGTTAGCCAAACAACCGCCGCACAAATCCTCAAACAAACCACAACGATTTTCTGTTCAAACATCATCACTCTCGTATTCCTATCTTTCCTTATATTCTGTTTCCGATCGAACGTGCACAGCGCATCTCACTACCTAGCTTCTTTTGTTGACGGAGATCCTTCGTTGAAATCCGTATTTTCGCGCATTGATATCTCCGCGCCCGACCATCTCACTCAGCACAAGCGAAACCAACTACACCACAACCACCCATACCGTCGACGAAGAGCTTTTTTACACCTATCACGTGTTGGGACTCTCGACGATGATTTCTTTTCTGGAGATTCTGATTTTGACCGCTCCCTCTTTCACCCTACTTCGAGAAAGCTCACAGTTAATGCTACTTCCGTAATTATTTCCAGATTTAAAAATGATTACGGATTCTCCGGTTCTGTAGTCGATAACGGGATTTCATTTCCCGGAATAGTGAAGCCGCGTGGTTTTGGTTTTAACACGGATTTCAGAAACAACACTACACTGCAGCAGGAAGAAGTAGAAGAAGAAGAGGGAATGCAAATAATAGAGACCAAACCACGTGATAGGAATGCAGTATTTGATTTGGAGTTCTTAATTAAGGGTTTAGAAATGGGGCATCGAGATGCAACTTCATTGTTTTTTTTTGTGGGTATATTATCTGCCGCTTATGCATATATTGTGTTTGCGTTTATAGTTACCTATGCCTGGGTGAACGGGATTACCTTTATTAAGGTGGTGGATCATTTGGTTGGGAACTACAGGCCTTTCCCGACCTTGTTCTGGGATGGGACGCATATGGGGCTCAAGAGGCTTGCAGGGTTTACAGTGATGAGATGGGCCGTCAGGGATGCGCTGGCTCAGATAATGGGGATATTCTTTTTTGGTGAGATTGAGGATCAATATATGTTTATCAAAGTTTTCTTAAGGATGAAGTTCATGCCATTTGCGAATTTAGCTCCGTGGGTAATAGGATATGAGCTGGAGAGCTCATGTTTCATTGCTGTCTGGTCCTTGTGTGAATTGATCTTGGGATTCATATTTGCAATTGATGCTTGGGTAGCAATTGTGGACGCAAGGAGGGGCGGTAGAGAAATTCTTACAGAAGGATTTCACCTATCCTTAGTGTTGTTTAGGCCTGCTTTTTTAATAAGGTTGTTGGAAACAATAGTTTGTGGATGGGCTGGTGGGTGGATGTTTAAAAAGGTGTTTGGGAGTGCTCTCACACTGTTTTTTCAGTCATTGATGGAGGTCTATTTCTTGGTGGCTTGGCTGGTCTTTTACTTAGCGGCAAGGCATAAAGATGATGCTAGTCTTGGAAGGGCATTTGGACAACGGGAATTGGAAGGTCTTCTTGTGGCTGCGAGGTGATAGCTCTATGAAAATGGTAAAATAAATTGTTCGTTGCTGAGGTAGTTGTGACTCTTATGAAGTGATCTATCTGATGCTTATGTTCTGCAATTTGTATCAAATCTTGATCACAGCTGATATTCCTTTATGATGCCACCATTTATATTCCTGCATGTAGGCTAATGTAAATGCCCAACAAACTTCATGTACAGCTCATGCTTTATGTTCGCTTTGAGGAATGTGGTGTTCTTGGTCTTGGAGCTAAAATTGAAGATTGTGCTATAATCTTTGTTGTACCCTATATAAGACATGAACTTGAGTTTCTCTTGATTTCAGCCAAGACTTATTTCTCTATTGTACTCTCGTTCATCCCTTCCATGACAACCAATAACTAGGCATATAAGAAACAAGGGACAACAGTGCTCGGCATGCGATGGTAAAATATGTGTACGCAAACATATGGTATATGATACACATCTGATATTTTCGAAGTTTTATTAGTATTGTATAAGGTTTCTTATGTTTCATCCGTAGTACAAGTTGAGGTTTGTTTGGTGAAGGGGGTGCTGGATACAAAATTGAAGAGTATGAAGTTGTATGGTTTAATATGAGTTTGTATATTTTTTTTGTAGGTGAAATCTTTTATTAATTGTTGTAATGAAATATTACATGTCATCAGTCATCCTATTACAATCGTTTCCACAAAATCAAAATCAGGGCCTTTTCCTTTTCCCTGTCGGAACATTCTTTCGTATTCAAACTTATGTTCACCAAATTGATTTCTTTTGTATCAGATTAGCCATACTTTCAACTGCATCAATTGGGTAGTTACTGCATTTGGATCATCAAGGTTTGAGCTTCTTCTGCCTTGTCGATCATATACTGTGCTCTCTCTTAGTTGAATTCTTCACAAATTACCCAAATAGAATTTTTGTCTCTGCTCCCATAATGATTCTTTCTTATGTCTATAGATATCACTTTTGTTTCTTGCAAGGATATGGCAGTGCTTCCCTGACCTCCCTTTTTGTATTTCGTACTGCTAGGCCCCTTGAATTGAAGTTTGGTAGTCTCGTTTATCTTGCTTGAGGTCCCCTAGGATAGAAACCAATTAGGAGCTATTTTCTCATCAATCTCGTGCTTCTAGGTGAATAATTTGTTGCAAGTGTTCTGGCACTGTGATGATTCCCATTGTCTTTGCCATGTCTACTGTTTTTGCTGCTTCTGCTAGCATTTCATCATCCCAATCTAGGTGTAGTGCATCTCATTTTCTTGATCATACTATGCATCCGGCATAAGTGATTCAGCCTTTGCTTCAATCATGCTTTTATTACCTTGTTTGCGTTTTCCCCTCTCTCCTTAACTTTTTTTAGGTAGGTAAATGGGGGAAATATTCTTGTTCCTCCCCAGTATACGAGAGTTTACATTCCCGACTAATCTTGGGGGCCTGTACCCAGCTCAAAGGCTATTATGAATTAAGCCTGGTCAAGTGCTTTTGCTGGCCTTAGCTGCCAAATCTTTTCTTTCCTCCTTTTTCTCTAATCATGCGAGCCCATTAATCTTGACAGTGGACCTATGTTGAGAAAGTTTTTGATTGCTCAAGCTATGACTTCTTCTCCCAGACTTTCAAGTCCTATCTGCACTCGTTTAAAAATTCTCTGACCAGCTTGACGCATTTGGATGGGTCCTTCACATGCTCGTTGTAGCAGTTCAACCATGCATCCTTATGCGAGTCGGAATCTTGAACTCGTTATCGTGGAGCTCCTATGCTCTTTCAGTGACCTCACGTAACAATTAACATGTTTGCCTCCTGCTTCTTCTGGAGCCTCTCCAAGACATTCTCACTCTCCTTAACGACAGCATAAAATTAAATGGCATGCTGAGTAGTTGTTGTCGGAGAATATAGAGGAGGATGAGCTGAACTGAAGAGACCATCCACCTAATACTGGGACTTTGGAGTTTCTTTGAATCATTAGACAACTGAGTTTGATTTTGGGGCTGTTCTTTTTGTGGCATTCGAGGAGATTTTGGCTTTGGCTTCCTTGTACTCATCTTGATCTTCTCAGTTTCAGATTGCAGTTTTTTTTATTAACCCAGCCCAGAGCTCACCTGGATGGTGAATGATCCACTCATTATACCACCACCTTCTCGTCCACCACAGATTTTGGAATTTCAGGCAAAATTGCAGTCTTCGGCCCAGTGGAGTCGTGTCACTCAAACAGCAGAGTGCTTTCTTGTGAAATTTTATCCAAGGCCTTTCTCATTTTGGGCTTTTCTCTCTTTTTGGCATCCAGTTTCAATTTTTTTTTGATAAGTTAGCTGTTTCATTTAAAACAATGGCTGAAGCAGACTCATATTTGGGCCCGGACTAAATTTTTTTTGTTGGGGCAAGCCTAATTCGAGCCTATTATCTTAAACTCAAAATTGGGCCCGGGCTGTAACACGGGCTGGCCACCCCCTAATTCCGCCCTTGATTTAAAACCAAAAGTAAAAGTATTTACATATGCAACTGGACCTATCATCCTATTATGATAGCCCAGGTTTCAATTGAGCACTGTTATTAGATTAACAGCAAAATGGCGTTATTGAAAAAAAATGATGGATTGAATACCATTGGTCTTGTTATTCATTGTGGCTAATTATGCACTCTAAGTCCATACGCAAATAACATCCACTCCCTTCCGGACCAATGGTGCTAACGAGACCTATCAAACCGAAATTGTCCGCAAAATTAAGGAAAAAGAAACCCGCGAGGTCATATCAGATAAAGACTTAGGTCAAGTAGGATTGGCAATGGGGCGGGACGGGTGAGAGTCGATCCGGACCCGCCCCGTCCCGACCCATGGGTCCGGGTCGCACGGGTCGGGTCGGGTTTAGGGGTGGGCATTCGAAATTCGAAATTCGGTCAAAATTCGGAATTCTTTTCGAAATTATTTTGAAAGTCAAAATGCAATTCCGATCCATTTTGTATTATAATCTGAAATTTCAGAATTCGGAATGCACTGTATTTCGGAATTCGGAATCCAAATGTCCACCCCTAGTCGGGTTCAACCCGACCCGACCCGAGAAAATTGCATTTTTACAACTTTATGATTAAGATTTTATGAATATTCACTGCATTCAAATGACCAACAAATATTAACATTAAAACTGATTTTAATTCATTATTGTGATATTGTCCCAAGTAACGTTCATAATTTGATCTTATGCTATACGATCAGTGTGAAGTAATAGCTATTTTGTTCCACATTCAGGTTGCTATAAACTAGTGCATGGGAAACGGTACCATTCCAATACCTGGAATCAAATCAGTTAAATAGGTTAAGGAGAACTTGGGAGCTCGCGGTTGGAAACTCAATATTGATGAAATATTAATTGTTGCGTGTATGAGTGGTAATATTGCTTTGTAGAATGAGGAAAGCGTGTATGACGAAAAGGTACCATTCCAGATATCTTTGCTGAATAATAATATCATTATTGGAAAAGATCCAAATCAAAATCTGCTTAACATACTCGCAAGGTAAAAATCAGTTTCAAAGCCCCAGTGGGGTCACGGACTCATGGGAGTTTTAATTTTTTTATATAATCGGCCAAATTCGGGTCCGGAACGGGTCCCGAACTACGGACCCGGACCGACATTTGCAATTCCTAAGGTCAAGTGAATTTATCATGCTGGACATGACCTAAAAAAGGCAATGTATAGTGTACAATTTTTTTCAGAAATAAAACTTACATATCTCAAAAAGAAAAAAAAAACCTAACCTTCACGAAGAATAAGAAGCCCATCTCGAAGATAAAAATGAACAAGAGAGACTGAATCATGGCATTTCAGCACCAGGAGAGTAGTTGCAGTTCCATTTTTTTTTAAATGCCTCTCTGCTCATGAACACAAGAGTATTCCGAAATGTAAACTTGCCTACCAGAAAGCATAATTGCAGCATCTGTTCTCAACTTGATTTCCTATCAATAAATACTCTAGCAATCCCTACATTTGGGATTACTATATCCTTGTCCGTGATATACATATAATAGACGTGTTACATACTATACCTGTTTGCAGTCTTCTAGTAACACGAGCTTGAGAGTTGGGAGAAAGAGCTTATCCTTGATGTCCCATGGCCTGTCCCCCAGGTGGAATCATGATGAATACTGGTTGCAGAGAAACTGCAGCAGGAGGAATCCTCCGACGAACCTCCCGAGCCTCCTGACATAGAGCACATGCATGGCAGAAGAAGTGTGTACCAAAATCACAGGCAACCTCACAGTTCTCCCTCTGAGTCTCATCCATCAAAAAGTTCCCACAGCATCCGCAGGATCTTGCAATTGCCTCGCAGCCGCCCTGCGCAGCAATTCATCACACAGGTTTAGACTCGTGATGAGGGTTAGATTAGTAATGGTTATGGACAGGGGATATTTATTCTTGTGCAACCTCCAAGTTCAACTGTCGCCGGATGTTTGAGCGATTAGAGTAAGAGTACCAAGGTGCAATGCAGTTCCAGCCGAACAAACAATTTCCAAGCATGTAAAGTCCAGCATAAGGCAAACAGTGGTTGGTGAAAGTACCCGGTGAAGATCCAATCCTCTCGGCATTGCTTCCATGGAGTACACAAGGAGCAATACTTCCAAGTAAACCTGATGAGTTTTAAGAATGGGAAAAAGATCATATCAACAAATCAGTATATTAATTCCCGGGGAATCATATGAGTGATGGGGTGCATGCAATGTTTGAAAAATGTTTCCGATGCTATGTCCTGATCCATCCAGAGTTATAATTATGACCGTTGGATATGGATCTAACAGTCACGACTTAAATGATGGTGGCCTTAGGATTAAAATCCAAAGGTCACGATTATGACTGGTCACATTTCGGGACATATGATCCTCGACCAATGTTTATGCCTCTTTGTGTCTATGAATGTGAATGACATGACATACAAAACAGGAACGATGACAAAACAGAGCTACACGTATCGGTTGAGTACATATTCAACAATGTGAATCTAGAATTGACATCATGAACGGATGAGCAAATTCCAATTGCAATATGATCGGAAAACAAATTTTAATCTTGAACCGAATCAAGCCAATGCCAGAGAGAAAAATGAACACTAGGATCTTACAAACTTCCACATCACTGCTGTACAACTCGTCATTCTTCCCAAAACATGAGAAGATTCCGGTTTGCCATTGAGACCTCCGCAAAGGGTATGCATCCACCGGCATCCCCTCAGCGGTCCATCCAACGGGCACCGACGCACACGGCGGAGGCCCTCCAACTTTGGTGGCGGTAGCTGGGGAGTATTCCATCTCGCGATTGGATTCTTGCTGCGGAATAGGATCATAATTTGCCATTTTCAATGGAACCCCAGCTCCACCAAAAATATGAAATGTGAGATCTGTTTGTTGGTATTATCAGGGAAAAAGTAAAAACGATAGAAGGGTTTGACGATGTGCTCTATAATTTGTCTGATCCGTGGCGTCCAGGTGTCGAACGGCAGGCCGTGGAAATAGGTAAAACAAGGTCTGGTTGGGATTCGTTTGGATATAAAAGAGAGAAAATGGTAAGTTTTTTTTGACGAATTCTTGTCGGAATTTTTTTGCGAAATAACTGATTAGCCGTTGATATAAAAATCAACGTCCCCTCACTTATATGCCTCGCGTGACGACAATTCCTTCCAAAAAATCGAACCTCATGTTTTTTTTTTTTTTTATAAGTAAAATATTTTATTGATTTTTGTTCACATGTATAGTATTGGGTTTTGCACCCATATTGGGCTTACAATAACCAAGCTTCAGATCCATCCGCATAGATACATTGTTGCTGTATCTGGGAGAAAATGTTACAAAACCAGTGATCATTAGCCAGGAGCTATCTGATGATCAGGAGAAGTCTTTGCTGCAACTTTTGAAAAATTACCAGGGAGCTATTGGCTGGACTTTAGCTGATATCAGAGGCATCTCTCCCACCATATGCATGCATAAGATACTTCTGGAAGAGGGGAGCAAGCCAGTGATAGCAGCTCAGCGTAGATTGAACCCCACAATGCAAGAGGTGGTGAAGAAAGAAATCTTGAAATGGTTGGATGCTGGTGTTATATATCCTATTTCTGACAGCTCTTGGATCAGTCCTGTCCAGTGTGTGCCCAAGAAGGGTGGATTTACCACTCATCTAAATGAAAATGAGGAGCTGATTAGCTCAAGACCAGTCACAGGATGGAGGATATGCATGGACTACAGAGAGCTGAACAAAGCAACCAGGAAGGATCATTATCCTTTGCCTTTTTTGGATCAAATGTTGGATAGATTGGCTGGTCACGAATTCTATAGCTACCTGGATGGATATAGTGGCTATAATCAGATCACAGTGGCACCTGAGGATCAGGAAAAGACCACATTTACCTGTCCTTATGGAACCTTTGCATTCAGGCGCATGCCTTTTGGTTTGTGCAATGCACCAGCTACATTTCAGAGGTGCATGATGGCTATATTTTCAGATATGATTGAGGAGATTATTGAGATTTTCATGGATGATTTCAGTGTGTTTGGAGATAGCTTTGAGCTATGCTTAGAAAATCTCAAGAAAGTGCTGCAAAGATGTGAAGAGGTTCACTTGGTCCTGAACTGGGAGAAGTGCCATTTTATGGTCAGAGAGGGGATTGTTCTTGGCCATAAGGTTTCTAAGAAGGGTTTGGAGGTTGACAGAGCCAAGATTGAAATCATCAGAAGCTTGCCTCCTCCATTGACAGTAAAATCAGTGAGAAGTTTCCTTGGACATGCTGGTTTTTATAGAAGATTCATCAAGGGATTTTCTTTGATTGCCAAACCTCTCTGCCACTTGTTGGAAAAAGATGCTGAATTCAAGTTCACTGATGAGTGCATGAAGGCTTTTGAAGAGCTTAAGAGACAGCTTATCTCTGCACCTATCATGACAGCACCTGATTGGAACCTGCC
>JAOYMZ010004724.1:0-23441 GCA_025802335.1 Pinguicula primuliflora | reverse complement strand
TCTGTTAAGGCAATGTATTCAGATTCAGTAGTAGAAAGTGCTACAATATGCTGTAATTGTGTTTTCCAACTTATGCAATTACCACCTAACAGAAATTGATAACAAGTAGTTGATTTCCTACTGTCTAAGTCTCCTGCATAATTAGAATCAACAAAGCCACATAAACCAGTTTGATTACAATTTTTCTTAAACAAAAGTCCCAAATCAGAAGTACCCCGAAGATATCTAAGCACCCATTTCAGAGCAGATCAGTATTCAAGTCCCGGATTAGACATAAAACGGCTTAAGAAAGAACAGCATATGAAAGATCTGGTCTGGTACTAACGATTGCAAACATAAGAGAACCTAAAACATTCGAATATGACACATTTTCCATCTCTACAGTTTCTGAAGGTGTAGAGCACATTGTGACTTACTAAGCTTAAAATGCAATGCAATAGGTGACGAAACAGATTTTACATCAAAAAAACCAAACTTTTCTAACAGTTTTAGAATGTAACGAGATTGATGCAATTTCAAAGTACCAGCTGCTCTATTCCTATCAATTTCCATACCAAGAATCTTCCTAGCCTCTCCTAAGTCTTTCATCTCAAATTCAGATTTCATTTTCAACTTTTAGTTGTCTATATCTTGTCTAGATGCACTAATGTTTAACATGTCATCCACATACAATAAGAGAAACTGTAGCATGTTCCTGTATCATGGAATAAAAATAACTATCATATAAGCTACGAACAAAATCAAGATTTGTGATAAAACTATCAAAACGCCTATACCATTGTCTGGGAGCCTGTTTTAAACCATACAAGGACCTTTTTAATAAACATACATAATCAGGCTTCAAAGTATCAACATAGCCAAGTGGTTGATCCATGAAAATTTCCTCATCAAGTTCACCATATAAAAAAGCAATTTTCACATCTAGCCGATCACATTCTAAATCATAGCATTCAGCAAGTGATAGTAATATACGAATGGTTTTAAACTTCACAACAGGTGCAAAAATTTTATTAAAATCTATACCTTCACGTTGACTAAATCCCTTAGCAACCAACCTAGTTTTGTATCTTACAGGTTCAGACTCTTTATTACCTTCTTTGATTTTATAAATCCACTTGCATCCTATGACCTCCCTATCAACAGGCTTAGGAACTAAAATCCAAGTACCATTCTGACCTAAGGAATTAATTTCATCATTCATAGCATCAATCCACTTCTTAGACTCAGAATAGTTTATAAAATCTAAGAAAAGTTCAGGTTCATAGTGCATAATTTGTTGACTGACCAGAAAAGCATAGTCCACTATCTCAGCAAAATTAACATATTTTAAATTAGATTTAACAACTCTTCTTGCTCTATCCCTAACTAATTGATATTCAGTCAAATCAACACCATCAGAATGCACAACAGAAGACTCAGGTACATCTTTATTCTCAATAACAGAAAGCACATTTACATCAACAAGAATATTCTCATCTTGAGATGGCAAAGGTTCAATATTAGGAATCAAGGTCTCAACCTCCACCTTAATGGGTGGACCCGGATGAGACTTCACCTCAATAGTAGCCAAAGAAGTGTTCACTTTCTCAAGTGATACTCTCCTTGGGATGTATTCAGACAAAACAGGCACAACATCTTGAACATTTTGACTCAAGCATGGAAAATCAGACTCATTAAATATTACATCCCTATTAATCATGACTTTCATATCAGGAATTACCTATCCCACAGTCTATAACCCTTTACTCCTTCCTGATAACCCAAAAATACACACTTAATAGACCTAGGATCCAATTTACCCAGTTTATTATGAACATAAGCAGCGCAGCCAAAAACTTTCAGATTAGTCGAGTTCAAAATAGTTTCATGCCAAATAAATTCAGGACAGTTAAAATTGACAGCACTAGAGGGACTCCTATTCACAAGAAAAGCTGCAGTATATAAAGCTTCACCTTAAAACTTCTTAGACAAACCAGAAGTAACGAGCATGCATCTGACTTTATTTAAAAGTGTCCTATTCATGCGTTTAGCTACTCCGTTTTGCTGTGGTGTATGTCTAACGGAGTGATGTCTAGTTATAACATGTAAAGCATAGAAATAATCAAATTTAGAATTGTAAAACTCTGAGCCATTGTCTGTTCTCAAGTATTTAACCTTATTAGATTTTTGAGTTTCAACAAGTTGTTTCCACAACTTAAATTTAGCAAAGGCCTGATCTTTAGACTTTAACAAAACAACCCAAACTTTACGACTGAAATCATCAACAACAGACATGAAATACCTTGCCCCCAATGAGTAGATTCACTAACAAGACCCCATAAATCAGAATGAACATAGTCTAGACACTGTTTTAAAACATAATTGCTTTCGGGAATTTAAGTCTGTGTTGCTTACCTAACACACAGGGTTCACAGAAAGATAGACCATTAAATTTATGTTTCCCTAACAGACCTCTATCATGCAAAAGTTTCAGACTCTTCTCATTCATATGTCCAAATCTTAAATGCCACATTTTAGTCAAATCAATTTCAGACACCAATAGAGCACTTTCAGATGGAGTTTTCCCATTCAAAAAATATGACCTATTTCTCCTAGTTCTAGTTAAAACAATAGAATCATTTCTGTAAACAGAAAACATGTCATCCTTAGACATATACCAGCAACCAGGTTCTTCTAACATGCTAAGAGATATTAAATTCCTCTTAAGATCAGGTATATACCTAATATTAGTCAACTTCACCCTGTTCCCATTATCTAACTTTAAAGAAACAGAAACAGTGCCTATAATCTCACACACATTGTCATTATTCATTACTGTCATCCCAATTTTACACTTATCTAAGGAGTCAAACCAGTTTAAATTAGGTGTCATATGGTAAGTGCAGCTGAGTCTAGAACCCATTCATTTGTATTTTCAAAATCAGATACAATAAAACAAGATCATGTGTGGAACTATCAAACACTACAGACTCAACTTTAGGAACAGTAACAACTTGAATATAATTTGGAAAAGCTTCGGGGATCATTTGATCAGAAAACTCAACTTGACCTTTTAAAGAAAAATTAATTTTTTAGCACTCAGACATGAACTAAATCAAATCATCATCGTTAAGGTGTTCTGACCTAATGCAGACTCTTCTTCGTCCAGTACAACATCATCATTCTCATTATTCACAAAGAAGACTGAGTCATACATAGGCTAGTTATAAGAGGAGCTAGGTTGGTTTCTAGAATCAAAAAACTCTTGTCCTACATTTTCAGATGCAATCCTATTGGGATTATGGGTATTAACACACGTATATTGAACATTTTGACAAGCAGCAGTGTTTTCACGACAACTATGTGTAGGCTGACCAGAATTATTCACATCATTACACCTATGTGCCTCAGCCTGACTCTGACTTGGTGCTTCAGACACAAATAAAGTGTTGGAATTATTATTGTTGCTCCTAACAGCTTGATTAATATTTTGAGTTCTATTATCTCTACTAAGTGCAAAATAATTACTCTGGACATGTCCTAGTTTGTGACAGTAAGTGCACCTAGGTTGAAAACCGTTTCTGTTAAAACCAGCATTAGAAAAGTTTGAAAAAGACTGAAAATTTCTATTCTGTTGAAAGTTTTGACCCCCAGAAAAGTTCCTATTCTGTTGAAAATGTTGATTTCTAGAACCAAACCTGTTCTAACCTTGACTGACAGTTTTGTTCTAACTTTGGACCTAACAGAATCATCTTTAACTTCAACTTTCGAATATAAGACATTAGACACATGCTTAGCATTTTTCAACTATATTTCCCTAGCTTTCAAACCACTTATAATAACTTCCAGTTTAGGCAAAGAACTTGAATACCTAAGTGCATTTTTGACAACCAAATAATCTTCACTTACTGAATTTAGCAAAATCATGGAAAAGACTCATCATCCAAATCATGCGCACTTCCTTTCAAAAGTTGGGTAAGTTTAAAAAATTCATCCATATTTTCCTCAACAGTTTTTTCAGAATCCATTTTGTATGAAAACAGTAACCCTTTAACAAAGATTAGGTTTGCTGGTGCTTTAGAAGCATAAGTCTCATGCAATTTTTCCCAAATTTCTAACGGATCCTCTGATCCATCTAATTTTCTAATGACAGAATCAGACAACTTTAAAATCAACAGATTCAATGCTTCTTTCCTTATATCATCTACTTTAGAAGTAAGTGTTTCATGTCAGTCTTTAATAAGTTTTAATGCATAATGCACTTTATAATGTGACAGAACAGATTTCATGCGTCTAGCCCAGGTAACAAAGTCCCCCTTCCCATCAAATTGCGTAATTTCAATTCTGACAGACATATTCAGTGATCACAGATACAGCAGAGTCACAGAAAAATGTACTCGTGTGCTGAGAATTTTAGATACTCTCAAGGAGCAGACAAGAGCAAATTCAAGCTAATTTTTCAGCCTTAAACTCTTTCTCAAGAGTCAACACAGTTTAAAAAACTTGTAATCAGAAGGCTATTGTAGCAATAGACTCTAGCGCATGCACGGGACTTGCCCAAAGAGATCCTCAAGGTCTCTCTTCACAGGACTCCTCTCTAAGACCCCTAAGTAACACTCAAATAGGAAAAATAGCAGGCAGGGCTCACGGGCCAAAGCTGTAATCAAATATGCTCACAGGCCAAAAAAATAGCAGTCAAGGCTCACGGGCCAAAACAATAAAAGTACCTCGGGCTCACAGGCCAAACTCAGGCTCACAGGCCCACCTTAAGATTGCATAAAGAATAAAAGGAGACTCACAAGGGGCTGTGTTTATAAGTCCCAGTCTAAAAGTATGTTGTGGGCGGTCTGTTGTCTGGAGGCTTCTATTTTCATCCCTGTTTTTTCTTTCTTTCTGGTTTTTTCCGAATTTTTCCTTTCCTTCTTTCTTTTCAGATACCATAATGTCACCATATGAATATCACAGAATAGATGATAACTCAGATAACAGACAGGTCAAGCAAGGTACTTAAGCTATCAGACTTTCAAAAACCAGTTTCTGAGTTTGTAAAAATTATTAGAAGTATGCAGCAGAATTTTATAAGTAGTGACTAAGTTTCTGATATCCTTAAATCAGTTTTCCCTCTCGAAAACTTCAACAGTTTTGAAATCTCAAATCAACTTAAAGGTACTTGTTCAAAAACAGTATCAACTTGAAAACAAGACAGTTTTCAGGACCAGCAACAAAATAGCATGTAGATCTCAACAGAGCAGATGAATAAACAGCTTGCCCTAGACATGCAACTTCTAAGAGTTTCGAATTTCAGATATTCCAGATTCAATAGCGTGAAGAATTATAGCATGCAAGACTAGACCAAAGTCTCAAGTACACATGCAATGCTATAAAACTGTCAAATGTGCAGCCAATTTCAGAATCCACAGAACAATTTCCAGATCTCAAGTTTTCAGATCTAAAACCTGCACGTGAAGAAGTCCAGTCAACAGTAATGTCAGTAACAACAGTTCAATAAAACCTTGAACTATCAGAAAACTCAGCAGAACTCAAGATTTCGAACAACAGAATACAGATCTAACAGTAGAGATTACAGATCTCAACAGAAAGGAGACATGCAAGCTCAAACAGTAACCAGATCTGAGCGGCAACCTCACTCCGATACCACTGTGAGGTCCGTTCAACCTTGCTCAGATCCTAAATAGACAAAAAGACAGTTCGTTAGCACGAGATCACAAAGTGTAATATGAATATATCAAAAATGATATATGAACACAAATCCTAAACGCCGAGAGTCAAAGGAGTGCAGATCCATCAACAGTAACAAGAAAAAGAGTCGGAGCTCAGGCCGTCAGTATATGGACCTCAAAGTAATCGTCGTACAACTCGAGAAAAATCGAAAAGTGATCGGTTCAAAAGAACAAGAGTAGGACAAGGAGTCTGAATCCATGCTTAGAAGTGAAAAAAGACCGATAGATCGGCCGGGAATTGGAAAAGCAGCTGCGAGTTTCGAAGTGATTCGAAAGTTCCAGAGAGTTGCACAGAGATAGAAAAAGTTAAAGTGACGATACAACAGATACAACTCATACATATGCGGGCCAAGGGAACGGACGAGGTTAAGTGGACAAGTGGGCCGAACAACATACAGATCGAGGCCGAACCAGAATAACGGATCAGACAATAATAGAGATTATCATGGACTGGGCCAGACAAGGTAAGGAAATTGAAGCCCATCAAGGAAATGACCCAATCAGACCGAAATAGCTACAATGGTTATGTACCAGGCCTAACTCTCCAAAAACCAAAGCCCACGGAAACAGACACAGCCCAGCAACAAATATAGGCCCACTAATACGACCAAGCCCAAGAAATCTAACTCACACACCCACATGTTAAGAACCAAAAACCCGAGAATCAAGGTTGATACGACGGTAACTCGAGAAATAGAATTTCAACCTCCAAGCCATGTACGTGGCCCAGTTAATAATTCACAAGTCATATGTAAGCCTATAAAAGGTCTTATGACTTATAAAGTTTTAACATCATCCGGCCATCGGATTTGGGATGTGCACGGGTGCATAAACAAGCATACAAACATTAGTGTGACAGTATATAAGTGAAATCAGGTCATATGCCCAAATCCCTAACACGAAAAGTTGCAACTTATAGTCTGTACGATTTAGTGCTGCTTTGGCCATGCTGTCCGCTTGGACATTTGCCTCCCGAGGAATATATGAAAGCTTCACACACGGGAGTTCATTCATCAAAGCCTTGACGGCCTTAGCAATTGAGGGAAAGGGCTCCTCTCCATTCAATTCACCGAGCATCTGCACAATCTCTAGGCAATCAGATCATATCAGGAGATTGCCAAAACCATGATGTTCTGCAATCGTTAACCCATACCACAGTCCCCACAACGTAGCTGCAAGAGGAGTACAACGGTCAATATAAACGTTGAATCCCAGTCTCCACACTCCTTTCATGTCCTGGAAGTAACCAGACACTGCTGCCTGATTAGTACTTCTTATCACTTCTGCATCAACATATAAACAAAGCTGAGGCTGGAACTTGTCACTCGTTAGTTCCTCACATCCTCCTCTGTAGCTTTGGCATGTTGGGAATGAACTCAAATGAATTTTGTTCATGTAATGAAAGGCCTGCTCAGATGAGTGTACAATTGCCCAGATTTGTCGAACGCCTTCTACTTCCACCGTTGGTTTGGTTTGAAAATTTTATGTGTTTCTGATTCGTCATAAAAAACAGCAAGTCACTGCAAATAACAAAGCCATTCATAGAGTCTATGATGACTGGTTAGATTCACTGTTAGCCATATGGACGCATTAGATATATCAAAAAAAGAAGGGGGGGGGGGGGGTTGAAATCCTTAACTTATTCCAAATCATTTTCGCTCTATAGCAGTCCCTAAGTACATGCAATATGGATTCACATTTCCCACATAGATGACAGAATGGGGAGGAAGCTAGATGTCTCCTGTATCTTTCCTCATTTGTCCAAAGTATTTTATGTAACGCCTTCCATAAGAAAAGTTTCATATTTTCTTGGATAGGCATGTGCCATAACCTATTCCAGATATTTACTTTGGCAGGCCATTGATGCTTAAAAAGGAATTCAAAAGTAGAAGTGTTTGAGTACTTCCGTTGAGATATCCATCTCCAACATATGCGGTCAAGCAACACATTTCTCTTCAGGGGCGCTCCCCATTCGGGGAGGCAGCCATCAGCGCCGCCGTCATCCCACCTTCCGCTCCAGACCACCAGCGTCGACGCTCCTCCGCCCGGCTTCTCACCACCAGCTGCATCACCTAGGTCCGCTCCATGGCCAATTCCGAACGGAGTTTTTAGATTCGGTTTCAGAGCCGCGGCTCCAACCACGGCAACACCAGAGGCGGCGCTCTCCCTGCGCCGGAACAGACATGGCCGCACTGACGACCAACGCCCAGTCCCGGCGTCTCGGGACCCGGCGAACACAGACCGACACCTTCCAGACCCGGCGCTGTCCGGCAGCCCCCTTTCTCATCGTCTCCACGGCGTTCAACTGATCTGGCGCTTCTCCCACCGTCAGCCACCGCATTCCATCCATTCGGCGGACAGATTACAGGCCGCACACCGTGTGTGCGGCGGCCACCTCCCAGGCCATGCCCCATGGGCACGGCAATTCACGGCTGCGCGCACCCCTACGGCGGCGCCCCTCAAACCTTAGGGTTTGAGGGGATTGGGCCAGCCCAACTTTTGGGCTGGCCCCCAGGCCCAATTGACCGGTTCGCCCACTGTCAATTGGGTTGGGCCAACCACTTTGGTCCATTTATCGCTTTCGGGGCTAGTTATGTATAATTGCTTTTATTAATAAAATCTATTTTTAAAAAAAAAACTTATGCGGTCGGTGTCACCATCTGGAGGAGCTGGCAGGACTGAGATGATCTCCTCTATTTTATCTGGTGGTAAGCAGTGGCTAAGCTTTACTAAATCCCATTCACCTGCAGGGGAAATAAAATAAGCTACAGATGAATTAGAAATAGGATGAAAGGGGTCAAATGGGGAGAGAGGCAAGGCAAAAGGATATAAGGGTTGCTGAAGACTTGTCCAACAATCCGTCCAAAATTTGACAGTGTCCCCATTTCCCAACTTCCATCCTATACATTGTCTGCCCAAAGGTAACATTTTCTTGAGATTCTTCCAGAAACTGGATTCTCTAGCAGAGCTTGGCATGATTTGAATTAAACTTTCTCTGGTGAAATTGTATTTGGCACTCAGAATGGCCATCCATGGTTTAAAGTGTCCTGCAATCAGTTCCCAGACAAGTTTCATCATCAGAACCATATTCATATCTTCAGTTTTTCTTAAATCCAACTGCCAACCGTTTTAGGACTACAACAAACATCCCATTTGATAAGGGACTGCTTTTTTTCAGTTGAGTTTCCTCCCCGCAAAAAATTGCGAATCAAACTATCAATTTTTCTGCTGATAGCTTTTGGGAGATATACTGTCTACATCCGATAAATTGGCAAGGCATTCAAGACAGCTTTGCATAAAGTAAGTCTACCTGTCTGGGATATCATGTTGGCATTCCAACCCATGAGTTTCTTTGAAACTTTGTCTAAAATGTCTTGCTGAGATGTTTGAGAGACTCTGCTTGTGGTTAGAGGGACTCCCAAATACTTTCCAAAATTGTCTACTCGAGCAATTCCTTAAACCAGGCTTATGTGGTCAGTCATTTCTGCATATGTGTTTATGGAGAAGAATATCTCTGACTTCGATTTATTTATTTTCAGGCCAGAATATTTTCCAAAGGTATCCAACACATCCTGAACATTACGAGCTTGATCCACTGTTGCTTCTACGAACAAAATCAAGTCATCTGCAAACATTAAGTGCGAGAGTGGGAATTGCAAGGCACCAAACCAGAGAGGATTCCACTTATGTTCCACAACCTGTTTCCGGATGAGCTGAGATAATCGCTCCATACACAATATGAATAGATAAAGAGATACATGGTCTCCTTGTCTCACTCCAGTGGTTGGAGTGAAATATGGACTTCGTTTTCCTTCCCAAATTATCTGCAGAGAGCTAGTGTATAGGGGGGAGAGTATAGGGTTAGTCAAATAAGGTGGAATTTTGGCATCATCAAGAGTGTCTTTAATGATGGTCCAGCGAAGTTTATCAAAAGCCTTTACAAGATCAATTTTAATCGCCATGAAAGCCTTCTTTTCTTTGAGATGATATAGTGAATGTACAGCTTCCTGAGCAGCAATTATACTATCAGTAATTTGTTAGCCTTTTATAAAACTTGTTTGAGATGCATCTATCAAATAGGACATCACTTGCCAGAGTCGGTTTGATACAATCTTGGTAATCAGCTTTGAGCTGATGTTTAGTAAAAAGATTGGACTGAATTGCTCAAATATTTCGGGCTTGTTAACCTTTGGGGCTAGCGCAATCATACCTATATTTATTCTTTTATCCAACTGTCCTGTCTGAAATTTCTGATGGGCAAAAAAGATAATAGATTTTTCCAAAATTCTCCAGTTATGCTGATAAAAGCCTGCTGGAATTCCATCTGGACCCGAAGCCTTATCAGGATGCATATCAAACATAGCAATTTTATTCTACATCTGAAACTCCCTGAGACAACATACTGATTTGCGAAGCTGATAGTTAGTGAAAGCAATTTTTCACAGGGAAATTCTGCATATTCTGTGCTTGGCTAGTCTCCTCTATTTGGAATTGATCTTTAAAGAAATTCATTACCTCAATTAAAAGTTGCTGAGAATCTGAGCACCAAGTTCCTTGTGCAAGCCGAATAGCAGTTGATTTTGGTTTGACAGACTTGTGCTTGAATTTAGAATGAAATAACCTTGTGTTTTTATCACCAAACCTTATCCAATTGTCTCGACTGTTTTGCTTATATAGGAGTTCTTCTTGCATATAGGTCTGTTCCAATTCCTGACGAAGCTCTAGCTCAAGGTCTACTAGGTACTGTGAAGATCGTTTTGCCAGTGCTTTTTGTACCCCAGCCAACCTTCCTAGTTTTTGCCTTTTTCGCTTTAAGATATCACCAAAAGAGTCTATTTTCTAAACTTGCAGATCATTTTGCAACAATTCAATGGCCTCAGGCAGAGGTATTTCATTATTCCACTTAAGTTTCAGCCAGCTATCCCATATGGTATGAGCTTCCCAAGCTCTCAGATATCTGAGCGATCGGCTGATATTATTTTCCACTGCTCTGGGCTGCATTTCAGTAATAATTGGAGAATGATCATATGAGATACGAGGAAGGTGATGGACTTGAATCAAATCCGTGAGTTGCCTGAACTCATCATTTGCCAAAACTTAGTCAATACGTTTTTGACAGAGGCCTCTTGCCCATATGAATCTCTATCCCGTGAAGTCAAAAGGTTCCATATCGGAGTGAGAAATCCATCTATTGAACATAGTACAACCTCTAGACTCATGTGAACTGCACTTGTCATGTGACGATAATAACACATTGAAATCGTCCATTATAATCCAAGGCCTGTTTTCTGAAAGGAGAAGATTAGACAATTGACCCCAAAGGGATCTTCTAACTTACAAAACTGGGCTTCCATATATAGCAGTTCAGGTAAAGGATGAGAATAAACTCGAGGATAAAGAGATATGTACAAACTGCCAGTCAAAATGTATAACTTCAACTACAATATGAGATTGCCATAAAATCCAAATACCAGCTGAAAAACCTTATGCCTCTACTCTAAAAGATTTATTAAAACCAAGCCCAATACTTTTGATTACTGCATCAGCATCATGACTATTGATTCGTGGTTCAAGTAGGACTAGAAAGTTTAAATTGTATAATTTGATAAGATGTTTTAAAGTAGATAGCGTTTTGCTGTTCTTCAGCCCTTGCACATTCCAAGATAAAAAACTTAAGATGGTATGTAGCCATTAAACTAGGAATAGAAATGTGCACCTGAATTAAGGCTTCAATGCTTACCATCCGCCTCCATGGCTTCATCATCACTGGACCGCCATCCCTCCATATCCGTAACCTCCTTGTCAGGATCATGGTCAAGCGTCTCCCGCCTTCCCTGGATCCTGGATAAGGATTTAATGGACACTTCTTTACTACCAACACAAATACCTTTAGGGCTTTATATGAAAACCAAAATTAATAAATAAGCGTGAATATGGAAGGAATCTCTCCCATACAATAAGATACACACAGTAAACGTGCGATACACACACCAAATCACCGACCTTCATTTCCGTTCAGATCTAACCTTCAAGCTTGATTCCCAGCCTTCGGAAATGATATAGACGACTACATGGCGTTGAAGGCTTCTCGTTCTAAACAATCAGACGCAATTCTGGAGAAAATTCCAGAAGGAATTTCTAAATCTGATTCGTAGGAGACTTAATTGAATCAATCTGTTGCTATCCCACCTCAGGATGGTCTCCTTGCTCCTCCTGTTGAGATTTACAGTACGAAAGAAAACCTGCTAGAAGTTAATGGACACACCGGGAAAGCACTGACAAATAAGATGGATGTTGAAAGGGGGAACACCACTCTGTGCGTAAATTGCAATATGTATGGCAGAAATCGACCCCCGATTACGGGAAACTCCTCCAGCCTTCGACTTATGCTGATAAAGATAATCTGGTCAACCCGGGAGGGCAGCAGTCTTCATCTCTCTGGAATGGAAAAAACTCCTTCAAGGATTGTCTAACAAATAAGGAAGGTAACACATCCCAAACTCATGTTGAAATTGAGGAGGAATTTAAAATCTTTGATGAAGACACGTTGTATGGCTTGAACAATGGAATACCTACTATAGATTTCTCTGATAGAGTGCATAAGCTTATTGAGGAACGAATGGCTAACACGATCATTATCAGGCCCTTGAGGAGGCAGTTTAGTTATAATGTACTTATGCAGCGTCTGGTTATTCTATGGAAATTATCTGGGGAATTTCAACTAGTTGATATGCCGGATGACTTTTGGTGCGTTAAGCTGTCTTCCTCATCTGATTTTAAGCGCATACTGTTAAATGGTCCATGGTCTATCATGGGACATTACATTACTGTCCATCCTTGGCAACTAAGCTTTAATACAAAGGATGATCATATTGATGCTGTCCTCACATGGCTCAGGATACCTGATCTTCCTACTGAATATTTTCGGACCAACATTCTGGAAAAAATCACTAAACCGATTGGGACATTTGTGAAAGTTGATGTGCAAACCCTCAACGGTCAGACAACACAATTTGGAAGGATAGCTATGAGAATTGATCTGAAAAAGCCCTTGACATCCCAAGTGATGATTGATGGTCGTTGCTTTCTTGTTCAATATGAAGATCTTCATGGAATATGTTTCAACTATGGGTGCTTTGGCCACCTACTGGATGAATGCAGAAGCCCAAAGAAACCTCAGAAGGGGTCTGGCACTGGTTCTATAGAAGAGGTGCTTACTGCTAAGTCAACTATTACAGAGAATTTTGCTGCTGATCAGCATTCTGGAAAAAATAACATAAATCAGCAGTCTAGCTCACACTGCTCTGTGCAACTTGCTTCGTACAAGGAGTTTCAGCAAGATGGTAACTCTGGGGCATTATCTGATCAGCTTTATGGAGAATGGATGATTGCGCAAAAGAAAAGCCGTAGACCACCAACTTATGCTGCTGCATACCAGAAAGGAAAAGACACCATGAAATCATCTATGCAAAGCGGGCCCTCATCTCAATTTACCTTCTTCGCGCCACGGTTTGATATCCTAAACAATATTGATACAGCTCCAATTGATACTAATCTGTTTTTGCATGGACTTCACATTTCTGAAAATCAAACCTTCACTCACAAAATTCCAAGGGCAGAACTCAGTCACAAAACAAACCAAACCAAACCAAACATACCCAGTAAATCCCGTCCTTAGGCAGAGTCTGAGGAGGGTAAGATGTACGCAATCATACCCCCACCCCTCAACAGGCTGGAGAGATTGTTTCCGTGGAGACCCTCAGCTCGAAAAAAATAATAATAATAATAGTAATAAAAATAATAATAATCATAGTAATAGTAATTATTATTATAACAATAATAAAAGGAATAAGCGAATATAGCAAAAATAAACGATTTACCTCAATCATACACTACATATATCCGAAATAAAATAAATACCAATAAAAAAAGGAACAAACTAAGCAGATAAAGTACAATTAGGTGCAAATATCTACTAGTATACCCTGCTAATTTCTATCAGCCTAGAGATCCATAAACAAATAACTACTCTATGTAATCGTATATAGCTTTAACTGTAATATGACGTCTCCAACTCGTCCTATCAGAGGTCATGTGCTCGGAGAGGTTTAATCCTACTAAATCTAACCGGATCTGCTCATCCCATGTTCTCTTAGGTCTCCCCCGCCCTCGTCGCCCTTCGACTTGTACTCCTTCGACTCTCTTGACTGGCTCGTCCACACTCTTTCTTCGTATATGTCCAAACTATCGTAGTCTACCCTCCCTCAGTTTGGCACTTATAAATGCGACACCTAGTGTGTCTCTAAAGACCCCATTTGGAATCTTATCTAACCTCGTGCGACCACACATCCACTTTAGCATCTGCATCTCCACCACTTCAAATTTCTGCGCATGCGACAATCTCATAGCCCAACACTCTGACCTGTAGCGTATTGTCGGTCTTATAACCGTTCTATAAAAATTTTCCTTTAACTTGAGTGGGACTTTTTATCACACAACACTCCAGTAGCTGATTGCCATTTCATCCATCCGACCTTGAGGCAATGGATAACATCACTTTCCACACATCCATCCATTTGTATGATGGATCCTAGGTATTTAAAACTATCTTTCTGTTGGAGGGTCTGATCCGCAATCATAACGTCCACTCTACTCTACTCTATTTCATTGGCAAAGTTGCATGCTATATATTCCATCTTCAACCGACTCAGTCGGAGACCTTTAGCCTCCAACATCACTCTCCAACGCTCTAACTTAGTATTGACCTCCTCCTTCGTCTCAACAATCGAAGGATGAATATGATGCATTGATTGTTAATTCAACGTGGTCTCTTTGTCCCTGACTGGCCAATCACAACATCATTCGAAATAAGTGGGTTTACAAGCTCAAGATCAAGTCTGATGACTCTATTGAACGGTATAAGGCTCGGTTAGTGGCATGAGGGTTTGAACAAACTTATGTCCTTGATTATGACGAAATGTTTAGTCCTGTTATTAAACCATCCACCATTCGCATCCTCCTGTGTCTGTCAGTGCAGTTCAGTTGGTCTATTCGCTAGCTTGACATTTCTAATGCCTTTCTGAATGACATTCTTCTAGAGGAGGTATACATGGATTAACCAGCAGGATTTATACCTTCTACTCATCCTGATTATGTCTGTCATCTGCATAAGGCTCTCTATGGCCTCTGGCAGGCCCCTCGTGCCTGATATGTCATATTGTCCAACTGTCTTATTGAGTATGAGTTTCAGTGCTCTCAATTGGAGAGAACGGATCTGGTCCAAGACATTATTAACCATGATAATTTCTTAATTTTCATGACAAATGATCTGGTGCGTTAATTTACAATCGGACGAATCAGATCAATTAATAGATTAAAAAAGATCAAGTGACCAGCCAAAGCTCACTGAGACAATTGTAATGATTCACCGCCTTGCACGATGGCACGAGCATGACAGACCGAATCTCCTCTCTTGAACCTACCGGGCCCGATGAACACACAGGACTCAACGAATACGCCATCGCATCCTACCTACATCACGAGCGCAGTGTTGGAGGGGTGACCACTATGCCAGCGGCGAATTGGACAACCAGAAGCCTCCCGAGCTGCTTGGTCTGCATCACGAGGTTGAACGGTGATTGGATCTACTTTGTGAAGTTGAACACCTCGTCGTCATGTGCGATGCAGGCCTGCTATGCTGCATGCACCTGTGCGAGGCCGACCTTGATGGAGAGGGGGAATTGATTGGCAGTCTCGGTGATTGCTCCATTTCCATAGGCAACTCCACTTCTGGCCATTTGCCGAATTTAGGGATTGGAGCTTACAAATTTGGGGATTTGTTGAATGAAGCGTAACTTTCATTTTGAGAAAGTGGAGTGAGAGAATGAGGCCGACGAATTCTGAGTGAAGGGGTCACGTGTGGATTGTAATTGACCTTTTTAATCTGGCACATTAGATTTTAAATGGATGCACCAGATCATTTATCATGGAAAATAAGGAACTGTCATGGACCATTGTGTCTTGGACCAGATCCGTTCTCCTCAATTGGATACCTCTTTGTTCACATATCATCAGTCTGATGTGCACATCTGTGTTCTTGTGTATGTTGATGATATATTGGTGACCGGTACACATTGGAGTATGATTGTTGCCCTAGACCCTAGTTAGATATCTCGGGTTTGAATTCAAGCTTTGTGATATGGATAAGCTAAGCTATTTTCTAGGAATGCATGTGACTCGAGACAAGGAGTGTTTACACATTCGGCAAAGCAAATATATTCTTGATTTGTTGGAGGAAACAAAGATGCTTGGAATAATGCCAGTAAGGTCTCCCTCCTCTACTGACTCTCGGGCTAAGGACTCTCAAGGGGTTCCGCTCTCTCCTGCAGAGATTACTCTATATCGCAACACAGTGGGAGCTCTTCAGTATTGTACTCTTACTTGCCCAGAGATTGCATTTCTGGTTAATCACCTATGTCAATATTTTCAGCAGCCTTTATCCTCTCACTGGTAAGCCACTAAACGAGTACTTCAGTATCTTAAGGGGTCAATCGATCATGATTTACTGTTTACCAAAGCAACCTCACCTGACCTTAAACTTCAATCCTTTTGTGATGTCGACTGGATTGGAGATAGACAAGATCGGCGCTCCACTTCAGGATTTGGTGTTTTGGGGGTCCCAACTTGATATCTTCGACAGCTAAAAGGCAGAATGTGGTTGCTCTTTCCAGTACTGAAGCAGAATATCGTGCTCTAGCACACGCTACAGTTGATCTATATTGGATTCTGATGGTACTTAAAGATCTCTGTGTCGGCCTACCTCATACACCAATAATTTGGTGTGACAACATAGGTGTTATGTCTCTAGCTTCTAATCCCGTCCATCACGCTCCTACCAAGCATATCGAAGTGGACTATCATTTTATT
This sequence comes from Pinguicula primuliflora, assembly GCA_025802335.1. Taxonomy (NCBI): domain Eukaryota; kingdom Viridiplantae; phylum Streptophyta; class Magnoliopsida; order Lamiales; family Lentibulariaceae; genus Pinguicula; species Pinguicula primuliflora. The sequence continues at coordinate 6,795 of JAOYMZ010004724.1, read as the reverse complement.
TGTGAGAAGGTGCAAAACAAGAATATCCAGTTCTCCTATATCCCTACCAAGCCCAAATTGTGGACATCTTCACCAAAGGATTGGGCACTACTCATTTTTTGGATCTTTGAGACAAGCTGATGGTTCAGTCCTTACCCATCAGCTTGAGGGGAGGTGTTAGATAAACTACAAACACAGTCCTACACCAACACAACTCTTGAAGATATTGTTTGTTGCAGTTGTAGATAAACACAAGTCATATTGTATAGCATAGGGGATAAGCTACCTTCAACTATATATATGTGTCAATGTAAATGAGATGAATCAAGCAATCCAATTAATCTTTTATCCTCGATTTTCTGTCTTCCTCATTCTCTACATAATCTTCTTTCACACCGAACTCCTCCATTGAATCAATATCTCACTTGAAGCCTGCAGGATTCGAAAAATGCATCACATTTATAGGGAGGAAAACCAAGATGAAGATAGTCTAGCTAAGTCGAGACCAGGAAGGGTTTCGCATAGTAAAGGTTGTAGGGAAATTCAGAGATTAATGTGAAAGCGGAAAAATAAACGAAGGCAACAACACAAGATTTAACGTGATTCGGTCAGAAAGCCTACATTCACGGAAGAAGAGGAGAATCAATCCACTATAAACAGTGATATAAAGGAAACATAGAGAAAACCTAAAAGATACACAGGGAAAACCTCTCAAACCAGAGAGCCACAACCCAAAAGACACACACGGAAAACCTCTCAAGTTGCTTAGACAAGAGAGCCACAACCCAAGTCTCACATCTCTCTTTTTCTCCCAATCCATCCTCTCTTTATTTTCTGTCTTTTTGCTCAACCCTAATGGTCAAGAGATCTAATATTTATAGAGAGGAATTCTAATGCAGTTAGAATTTTTACAGGGACTAATAATTCAAGTCAAACTAGGATTTTTAATTACATAAAAATCCCAACAATCGCCCCATTGACTTGAATTTTCTCTTATCACAAACAAACTTGATTTCTTTTTCCAAGCACCCCCTCAGAGGTAGCTCCATGGTGTGCAACACACAAGCTCATCTTGAACTTTTCAATAGAAGAAGACTCCATCGTCATTCCCATGGGACCAACAAGCTTCACAGCAGTAGAAGTAACCTTACTTCTCTGAACACACAGAAGCTCTTTATGCTTGTGCATAACACGATCATTGTCTCCAATACAGACGAACACTTCGCACCAAGAGAACATCTCTTCTTCAATTCTTTACACCAACAATTTCACTCTTCCAACCAGAGTGCACCATCGATCTTGGAACACGAACTGACACTCCTAAGTCACCATCAACAAGACACAACAAAGTTTCCAGGCTACCACGAGTGCAAAAACCTTCCATGAGCCTCCAAAGCTCAAAGCTTTCCAAGTCTACGCGAAACTTCAACTACCATGGTTCCAAACTACTTGAAAAATCATTCTAAGCTTCATTGACTTCTTGTCTACCTCAATTTTCAGTTCCTCAAGATCCACATCCGTTAACCCATACGTCAAGATTGCTTTCATCTTGACTCAGCCACATCGCAAACTTGACCCAAACCACAACGGTATATCACCATACCAACCAGAAGATTAACCAAGCAGCAAAAATGTGTTCTCAGATATTCTATTACTAACCCCAAGTAAACAGAATGCCACACAATATTTTCAGGCTGCAAAAAACCAACCCAATTGAACAGTCTAACAAAAACCAAAACTTGCTCACCGATTTCGTGCTCAATCAGCCTCATACATTGTATGATTGACTTCACCACTTTATGGATCCAATTCTTCATTCCAAGAGCTTTCCAACGGCACCAAAATCGCAACAATCAGACCGGTATATCTCTGGAAAACAGCAGTCAAAGTTCACGGCATATTCCTTCGCGGACAACAACAATTCCGATTGATTTTGACAAAATCGAGAACCTTCCCGAAAAAAATTGACCACAAAAATATAAGCTTTTGTTCCTCTTTCAATGGGCTTTCAAACGACACCAAGATCATCCCGATCGGAGTTCTCAATCTTTGGCAATTGACGGTCAAAGTTTCGGTGACACTGGTCAACGTGAGAGATTTTTCAAAAATCGCACATTTTTCTTCTTCAACAAATATAGTGCCCAAACATTTCAAATCTCACATCCCAGAACATCAAGATCATCCAATTTTCGATAGATCTTGAACAATAACTCTAGATCTTGCTCCGATACCACTTGCTGAGAAATTCATAGATTAATGTGAAAGCGGAAAAATAAACGAACAAGGCAACAACACAAGATTTAATGTGGTTCTGCCAGAAAGCCTACATCCACGGGAGAAGAGGAGAATCAATCCACTATAAACAGTGATACAAAGGAGACATATAGAAAACCTAGAAGATACATAGGGAAAACCTCTCAAATCAGAGAGCCACAACCCAAGAGATACACACGGAAAACCTCTCAAGTCGCCTAGATACGAGAGCCACAACCCAAGTCTGACATCTCTTTTTTTCTCTCAACTCAGCCTCTCTTTATTTTCTGTCTCTTTCCTCAACCCTAATGGTCAAGAAATCTAATATTTATAGAGAGGAATTCTAATGCAGTTAGAATTCTTACAGAGACTAATAATTGAAGCAAAATAGAATTTTTAATTACATAAAAATCGCAACAAACTTATAATTAGATATTAAAACACAACTCCTTATTTACTATTCACAGCAGTGGATTTTGTCGAGTCACAATATTGTATTTCATAGCCTCATTTTTTAAATTTTTTTAACATCGCGAACAAAAAAAGAATGCAAAATGAAAGACGACATTCATTTCAGGTAGTGCAATACCAAAGACAACAATTCATGACGACGATTCATCTTTGTGTGAATGGCATCCAATTTACATTAAAACGGCTCACGAAATGACAATCCACCCTCAACTCGTTTTTTTTTGGGGTAAGTAAGACTTTTTTATTGAACTCAGAGTTTATGTACAAAATCACAATTTTGCGGATTCCCACTCTTCGACTATACTAGAGACTACTCATCTAGTTTATTATTTTCTCGATCTCTAAGCTCCATTTGTATTAATGCCTCCAGATGTTGGTTTGACATATTGATCCAAGTGTTTGTGCTAGAAGCATTGTTTCCCGAGCTTCTTCTGATACATCAATATTGATGCCCTGTTGATCTGAACTGGTCTTTTCATGCATTTGCACTTTTGAAGTTGGTATTTTCCTCCTTTGCAGACGCATTTTATCGATTCGCTGGGCTCGACATCCTCGTACCTTTAACTTATGCTGAAATGTCGACAGAGGGTCTTCGTCTTGTCCCATTGGCCTGAGCAGACTGGATTTCCTAATAGCCCTGTCTGCAGGTCGTCTTATTCTAACCTTACTGCTCGCCCTGGTCAAGTTGTCCTTCCTCGCACAGAATTGGGCTGGATAACTTTCTTTGCAACTATTCATTGATAATTCTCGTTCGAGAGGCTTGGGCTCAACTAATCTCGTGGACGGGATAGATTCAGGGTCTATACTCTGGTTGTCTTCTTTTCCAGGTTTTCTGCCACATTTAAGTTTTGTGCCTGTACAAAGTCAGAATTTTCATACCCGCCTGTCATCGATTCATTGTTTACTGGTTCGATTTGTTGACGAGTCTCTAGCAGTATTCCTTCGGGGGCTGAGTCCTGTAGCAATTCATCAATTTCTAGATTTTTTGCCATATTCTCCGACGGGCGGTCGCATTGTTCAAGATTTTCTGGTAAGTTTCCAATATCCTTACAACTCTAATTTTGTGCACCTGTTTTTATAATAGAAGCCTCCTCTATGCAATCTATAGCCATTTCTATAGCAAGTGCTTGTTGGGTCTCCACAATTTCCATCCCCTGATCTTCCTCAGCTAGTATAGCAGCAACTGTTTTTTCCTTATGAACTTGCCTATGTATATGATTGCTCCTAGTATCGAGTTCCGGCCACTCCTCCAATCTCAATTGTTCTCCTAACATGTTTTGGGCTTTGGCTAGTTTACTGCCCAATGTCATCGATCCCTTAATCTCTTCCTCCATTGTTATCAAGAATGTTTCCTCACTCGTTTCAACTTTGACTTTTGCATAAACACCTTTACTAGAGGTTGTCAGTACCAATATCCTTCCGATTTGCATTTCACTATGATCAACTGCTTTTTCATCTATCTTGACTACCGTTCCCACTTTGGATGCTAATTATGTAAAGAACTCTTCGCACCAACAATGGAGAGGTGTTCCTCTTACTCTGATCCAAGCTGGGCGTACTAGCTTTCCTCCTTGCATCTGCCATGGTCTTATTTTTTGGGCAATTTTTGCTTCTGTCTTATTTTTTGTTTCCTCCTTGCATCTGCCATGATTTATGTGGGCAAATCAATTATCCCGGCCTTCGCAAGGCCGGGATTTTTGCGAATTGGCGCCAAAAAAACGCCCGACCTTACTAAGCCCGGGCGACGTTAATACGCGTAGTTAGGGGCATTAATGACGCCCGGTGTTCGGAAGAACGGGATTACTAAATCCCGTTCTTCGGAAGAACGGGATTACTAAATCCCGTTCTTCGGAAGCCCGGGCTCTACGCCCGGTGTTGCCAAGCTCGGGCGGTGGCAAATTCAAAAAATACGCGAGTTCCTGTGACTTAAGTAAAAATTTGCCTTTGCTTGTTAATAGAACAATGAACGGTCTCCTTTACATCCGATTCCCTTTATTGGTTTGGGCTCAATGTAATATTTGATTTCTAGCAGTGATGTATAAGGGATATAAAGTTGTGTATTTTCATTTGATTCACCCCGTCAGTGGCTTAGAAAATGTCAAAATGTACGGCAGACATGGATCAAAAAATGTACCTCTTTTTGTTGATGAAATAAAACTAACACTTCCTTAAAAAAAACTTACCGTAACCAACCAAACATATTCAGTAAATCTCACCCTTAGGCAGGGTTTGGGAAGGGTAGGATGTATGCAATCATACCCTCACTCCTTAACAGGGTAAAAAGATTATTGCTGTGGACGCCCCAAGCTCGATAAAAGAATAATAGAATACAAAAAAATAATAATAACAAAAAAGAGGGAGCGAAAATGACTGAAATAACTACTTATCTTTTACCCTATTTACACTTTGTTTTCATATTTAACAGTAAGTAGGTCATCATAAGAGAGTTTCTGTTATTTGATAACTCAGTAAAGAAATTGGTTAGGCCTCCTCTTTTGCTATGGCCTGCCAAGGCTAAACCCTAAAGCATACTGATTTAAGTTAGAGGTCGAGTTGCAAAGGAACATGTATCGGGCCCTAGCAACTCATGAGGTATAAGCTGTTAGAAAATGGACTCGGCCTAAATCGGGCTCGAGCCTCGTGTGCGTAGGTGCTCATGTGTGGAATAATATAATTAGGAAGGTGGGCAACCCTCATTAAAATCATAAGATTATGGTGATTGATTGTAGCTCACAATCATATTTATATTATTATGTTGTGATTTCTCTAACCAATGTGGGACAAATTCTCAACACTTTCCCTCAAGTCCAACTAAGTAAATCCTATTGGACTCGAACAACGATACAGATAATGCTCAATTGGGCCAATTCCATTTTGAGATCAATACTCGGGATTTTCCCGGAAAATAATTATGAGGACCTCAGAAATAATCATCGAGTCCTCCTGAAAAAATGTCCAAATTGGACCAAACCTCATATGGGCCCCACCCATGAGGCCAATACTCAGGACTTTCCCTAGAAACACTCTCGGGCCGCAGATCGCCCACTCTGATACCATGTTAGAAAATAGACTCGACCTAATCAGGGCTCGAGCCTAGTGTGCGCAGGTCCGCGTGTGTGGGCTAATAATTAAGAAGGTGGACCCTCATTAAAACCATAAATTTATGATGATTTATTGTAGCATATAATTCTATTTATATTAATATATTGTGATTTCAAAATACTTAGACCGAGACATACAGACATGACTGATCGGGAGGAGAAAAATAGTTAATAGGCCAAGCCATTAGCATCTAGGAGACGATGTTAGTATAACAAGAATTGGACCAACAGCAAGCAGGCCGAGTCGTGTACACTACCATGGACGGATATGGGGAATGATCCTGGACTACGATCAATTCATGGGATATGGGGAATGTACATAGTCTTAAAAAAATGTTCTTACTGTAAATCACCTTGTCATTTTCTAACTATAAAAAATCCAACTTCAAGAACTAATTGATCGATACAAGATAAGACCTAGTGTATCCCTTGGGGTGCATGTGTCTTGTTTGTCAAAAAGAAGGACAATAGTCTGCGACTTTGCATTGACTACCGAGAGTGTAATAAAGTTATCGCCCGGAACAACCATCCTTTATCACACATTGACAATTTATTCAAACAATTGTCAAGTTCTAGTATTTTCAGACATCAACTTGTGTTCGAGTTATTATCAGATGAAGGTTAATGATTCAAAAATATCAAAAACCACGTCCCAGATCCAATATAGTCGCTATGAATTTGTAGTCGTCATTCGGTTTGACAAATGTCCCAGTAATATTCTTGAACCTCATGAACAGATTATTTCACGAATGCCTTGAAAGTTTGTTGTAGTTTTTGTTGATGAAATCCTAGTCTATCAAAAACCACTGAAGAGCTACATGGTCTCACCTGCATGAGAAACAACAATAGGACCGATAGAGCCAAACTGCAGCTAATAATTTGTAGGAAATAATACTGAAGATAAATAGGACACGCAGATTTACGTGGAAAACCCCTAAACAAATCAGGGGAAAAACCACGGGCAGGGATAGAAGAATTCCACTATGAAAGA